>CAKNXH010056888.1:0-120414 GCA_932178445.1 Andricus quercusramuli
AGATTCAAATGGATAGACTTCCTATCTTTTTACTTCCAACAGGGAGGATAGGAGGGGTTAGAATTTGGTCACCAGCGTATGCAGATGACCTAGTGTTGCTGGCAAGCAGCGAGGAGGCCTTAAAGGAGATGATGAAGATGTTGAGAAGATACCTGGATAAAAAGGGGTTAGAGCTGGATGCGGAAAAGTCCAAGGTTATGGTGTTCAGAAAAGGAGGGGGAAGGGATAAGGGAATGGAGTGGAAGTGAAAGTGGAAGGGAAAGGAGGTGCAGGAGAAGAGAGAGTGAGGAGGTCAAATGTGGTGATGAGGCAGGTGTGGGGGTTGGGAAAGAAGTTATTCGCAGATGATTTTGGAAGGAGAATGAAATTGTTTGATTCACTAGTGATGAGTGTGCTATTGTATGGGGTAGAGGTGTGGGCTTGGAAGGAAAGTGAAGAGGTAAATAGAACGCAGGAGAGGTATGTAAAGTGGACCCTGGGGTTGGCAAGGAACACGCCTAATTATATTGTCAGGAGGGAGACGGGGAGAACGAGTGTAGGAATTCTAGCAGGTAGCCGGGGGTGTAAATATGAGGAGAAATTTTTGGAAGAGGGAGGAAGTAGGCTGGTTAGGGAGAGTTGGTGGGAGAAGGAGAACAGTGGAGGGGGTGGGAAGATGGAGGCTGAGAGGGAAAGGTACTTTAGAATGATTGGACTGCAGATGGATGAAGTGAGAAGGATGCACGAGGAAGGAAGGTTTATGACTTGGTTAAGCAAAACGGCAGGGAGAGAGAGAAGACAGAAGGGGAAGAGAGAATAAGAGAGTCAAGATTTAACGGGAACTATGTGTGGATTATGCCAAGGGCAAGAGCGCAATATTTATGTGAGAAAGGAGAGAAAGGAAGTCAGGAGCTTATAGCGAGGATGAGGTGTGGGTGTATGGAGGGTTTCAATAGGTTCTGGCTCTCTCGGGAGAAGAGGATGTGTAAACTGTGTGGAAAGGGGGATACAAGAGTAGAGCACTGATTGGAGGAGTGCGTGGAGGTGGAAAGAAGTGAGATAAGCATGTAGGTATTGTTGCATGAAAAGGGCGAAAAAAGGGCAATAGAATGGGTGAAGGGGGTGTTGGGTAAGATGGAGATGAAGAGAAGGAAGGAGGAAGAGGAATGGAGACGGAAAGATTGTAAATAGGAGAGAAAGTAGATATAAGGAAGATGTAAATATTGTAAATAGTAGATAAGTAGTAGGTATTAGAGCGAAAACAGAGGTTGGTAAGAGAGGCAATGCGAAAGAGTAGGGACATGCAAGCGAGGCGAAGCGAGGAAGCCAAGGCGATAAGAACGTGCGGCTTAGGGATAAGAAATGGATGGATGTTAGTTTTTAAGGGTTAGTTTTAAGAAAATTCTGTAAAAATGGATGTGTAAGTAAGTCAATTTTTTAAGGCCAGCAGGCTGAAAAATAAACGTTTATCTATCCAGCTATATCGGTGGGCTACAAAAGATATACGGAGATTTTAAGAAAGAGATTAGAAAGAGAGGTGGAAGAGAAAGGGATTATTCCACACAATGAGACGGTCTTCAGGAAAGGGCTGGGAATAGTAGACAACATCTACGTACTGAATTATCTAGTGAATAGGAACTTAGGGAAGAAGAAAGGGAAGATAGTCTTATTAGTAGACTTCAAAGCGGCATTTGACTCGGTAAACAGGAAGGTATTGTGGCAGGTTATAGAAGAGAGGGGGGTGGATGAGGGGTGGATGAGGGGTTGGACGAGAGGATAAAGGAGATATTTGAAGAGACTAAAATAAGGGTGAGGATTGGGAAACAAGAAGGGGAGAGTTTTTGGAGTGGAAGGGGGCTCAGGCAAGGGTGCCTACTGAGTCCACTACTGTTCAGTATCTTGTTGGCAGATCTAGAGGAGAAACTGGAGAAGAAAGGAAAAGGGGGAACGGTTTTGGAAAATAACAAGGTATACTCCTTAGCGTATGCAGACGATATAGTCTTGCTAGCGCAGGACGAGAGAGGAATGAGTCTCATAATGAAAGTGTTTGAGGAGTATGTGAGAATTAAAGACTTAACAGTAAATGTAAATAAGACGAAGGTAATGATTTTCAGGAAGAGAAGGACAAAGGTAGAATATGAATGGAAAATGTACGGGGAGAAAGTGGAACAGGTCGAGGAATTTAGTTACCTAGGCTTCTGGTTTGAGTCGAAAGGAGGGGTTGAACTACAGGTAAGGAGAAAGATAGAATGTGCGACTAAAGTCATGGGGCAGGTGTGGGGTATAGGGAAGAGAAGGATTAAAGATGACTGGAAGCTGAGACTGTGGATGTGTGATGCGTTGGTGTGGTCAGTCCTCAGTTACGGAGTGGCGATTTGGGGATGGAAGGAACACAAGAGGGTGGAAAGTATGCGGGAGAGATTATTGAGGTGGGTAATGGTAGTTAGCTGGATCTGTCCAGGATATATGTTAAGGAAGGCACTAAGTAGTGGTCAAATGATTATTAAATAAATGAAAGGAGCATGAAACTTTGAGGAGAAATTAAAGAGGGGGAGGGAATCAGGATAGCACAAACTTGTCCACGGGAAGTAGTAAGCAAAGAGACTAGGGGTAACACAGAAGGATCAACGTGGGTGCAAGAGAGACAACAAAGGAGGAGAGAATGTGATATAAGAGCAGATGTCAGAGTATGGCAAGAGTTAGAGAATTAACAGATAATTAAGGAAGGGGAGGAAAGATGAAAAAAGATCGTTGCATCTCAGTATAACGGGTGGTATAAGGTAGTTAAAGCTAAAGGAGAACCAGAATATTTAAGAAAGGTTAAAAAGGAGAGTAAATGGAACCAAGTTATACGATTTAGAATGGGAGAAGGAATGAGAGAGTGTAGGTACTGGATGGATGAAGAGGAAAGAAGATGTAGAGTCTCTCATTACGACACAGAATCATGAAGGCATGTTTTAGAGAGATGTATGGGGGAGGAAATAGGTGGTGAGAGTGTGGATGACAGGGTAAGGTGGATCTTGGATGGAAGTAGAAAAGGGGCAAGCTAGATGATGAGACTGGAAGAAATGAAAGAAAGTAAGGGAAATGGTAGGAGGAAACGGAAGCCCAGGACACTCAATAGTCAGCAAATCTCTAGAGTAATTTTGTTAACACGAAGTGATAGCATATAATTTAATTTAAATAGAATGCTATTCTTTAGGTAGTAAGTATTATTAAGGTAGTATAAGTGGTTTTGTAGCGCACTGTAAAGGGAGCGGAAGCCCTCAAACCCGTAAAAGGGAGAGAATAAATACATGGCTGCCGGTGACTTGCGTCCTATGGCCGAAATCAACGGGGGGCCTCGCCGACCTGCGTCCTCGCCCTCCGTTTCTTCTTTCCCTCTCCACTCGTCGCTTCACTCATTTTTTTCACCTATTTCCCTAATTTTCCCTTCCCACTTTTTGCAGGCTTAGAACTGGCAACGTTCTCGACTATAGTACTTTACTGTTGATGCTGGCGTCTTTAAAAAAATGTATAAAATTCTCAGTGTTTTAAAAAGATCTCAATCGTTTTTTTTAATAACAATTCCGTTTTTAAACGTGTTTTTAAAATTATATGTAAAACAAAAACTTTGTCTTTTATAGATTTTCTTGCGATTCAAACAATTTGGTAATTACGGCCTCATAAACAATTTACTGCAAAATAATAATATATCATAATATAATAAAATATATAATTTTTCAGTTTCTAGGATTTATATAAATAACTTTTGAACTGGATGAATTTGCATTTTGTGTGCGGATAAAGAGATCAGATTCGGTAAATCTATGATTTTATTGCTTACAATTATTATTAACAAAAGAACGATGTTTTCAGATTGCTAACAGAGAGAAAGATTATAAGGAAGCTACCGGATGAATAACTTTGAAAAATCGAAAATCTTAACTGTAAAATTGCAGCTGGGACAGACCAAAGATTATTTTGCAATTAATTATTTATAAGGCCATTGACGATTGAGATTCCTGCAAAGTAACAAAAGTATTTGTAATCAAGATAATTTTCCCAAGATTTGTTACAAAAGTTATAGCATCGACCTTGTACAATGTATACAAAGTCTTTTATTAAGAAGTTCAAAAAAGTGCACACTTGGTTATTAAAAAAGGACAAGTTTTAACACTTGTATATTAACAAAAATTTTAGCTCCGTCGGAAAATGTTATTTTTTTACTCGCGGAGCAAGTGCCCTAAAAAATGATTTACATTTTTTTCGAAAATTTGTGTTCCAATAGTTGCCGAGATATGCAGCCGCAAATATGCCAATTATTTTAGTGCAAATTCAATTGTTTATAACGCTCTCACTTGAAAACGGGTCGTTGCATAAAAAATTTGTCGGAACATAAAAGTTTTGTTTTTCCATGAACTTTCCAAAAATAATTTTAGAAAATTTTCATCTCGAAAAATAAGGTAATTGTTTAAAAAATTGTTGCAACAGGTTTCGAAAAAGTAACCTTGATATATAATTGCAATATAATTTCCTCCTTTCTGAACTATCCATAGTCCTCTCATGTCAGATCCCCCACTCGACTGGTGGGGGAAGAGAGAGAGGCCTACTACTTGGCTTGGCCCCCCGTCGATTTTGACCATAGGACGCAAGTCAACTGCAGCCAAATACATACATCTTCTTGGTTGAAAACTCCACCATTTCGTTAAAAATTCACCTATTTGTTTGAAAATTTCATATTTTTACTTGAATTGTTAGTAATTTTAAGCTTTTCAAATTGAATTTAATATAGTATCAGAATTAATTTTTTTCCAGTTTTTAGAGCATTTTGGCCTATGGCAATTTTATATTCAAAATGTTTAAAAGTTTTGAAAGATTACAAAAAAATTAATTTGAAAAAAGAACATTTAAAGAGATTTAAAACCATTTATAATAATAACCTCCTAAAATTTTGTAAAATGAAAATAAAAAAGAGTTTAATGATCATTTTTAGAAAAACTTCGAATAAGTTGATGTGATACTTAGAAGATTTGCAAGGATTCAAAAATAACTTAAAACTTATAAAATTTTCAAGTGAACAAGAACATTTGTAAGCTTCCCAGTCAAATTTGAAGAATTCTTTTAGTTTGAAAAATTAATTGTAACAAAATATTTTCAAAATTGTTTGAAAAAATCTAGAAGTTTATTTAAGGCAATTCTAAAAGAACATTTTAAAACATATTTAGAAGGCTTAGAAGTTTCTTATCGATTTTAAAATATTAAAAACTCGAAAAGAGTTTAAAAGAATAAAAAATAAGAGTTGATTTTCAAAGATATCGAAAAAAAATTTACGAGCTTCTGAGGAATTTTAAAAGATTCTCTTAAAATTAAAGGTCAAATCATCGAAAACTGTAATTTGGTGATCGTGAATTCTCTTTTGTCAAAGCTCCTTTGGCTTTAACGAATACATTCTCATCACGCACCTCGTGCTTCGCACTCGATTTTTTCAAAAATGCGAAATTTTCTACATTTTATATTCAACATTATTATATCAAATATATATTACACCTAGGGGGAGAAAAAGTGCCTCTCCCCCTTGGCGCATACGATATTTTTTATAACAAATGGATGATTTCAGGCATTTCTCGAAATACAGTCATGATTTCAGTCCATATTAGATTTTGTATAATAAAGCATAAAATTAATGTTAATCTAATCTATGGTAATTTGAGAGGTAATTTATGGTAACTTATTATAGATTACACAAAATTCATTTTTAAAAATTTCCATAAATTACCGGAAATTTATGGAAAATTCCGGTAATTTATGGTAATTTTACAAGTGGATATGGTAACTTCCCAAAATTAAGTTTCAAACAATTTCATAAATTTCCGGAAATTTATGAATAATTTCCATGAACTTCCGGAAATTTATGAAAAATTTTTGTAACTTATGGTCATTTTACACGTAAATATGGTAAGTTATCATGGAACACCCAAAATTCATTTTTTTAAATTTCCATAAATTTCCGGAAATTTATGAAAAATATCCGTCATTTAAGCTAATTTTACATGTGAATATGGTAACTTACATAAAATGCATTTTTTTAAATTTTCAAAAATTTCCGGAAATTTATGAAAAATTTCGGTAATTTATGGTAATTTTACAGGTAAATATGGTAACTTCATATGGAATACCCAAGATTCATTTTCAAAAATTTCCATAAATTTCCGGAAATTTATTAAACATTTCGGTCATTTATGGTAATTTTCACAGGTATATATGGTAACTTACCCAAAATTCATTTTCAAAAATGTCCAGAAATTTATGAAAAATTCCGGTAATTTATGGTAATTTTATAGGTAAATATGGTAACTTACCATGGAATACCCAAAATTAATTTTTAAAAATTTCCATAAATTTCCGGATATTTATGAAAAATTTCGGTAATTTATGGTAATTTTACAGGTATATACGGTAACTTCCCATAAATAACCGCAAAATTCTATTATCTGCAACCAAAATTTCCTCTCAGTTTTTACCGTGAGTGGGCTGATAATCATAAAATGCAAGCTCACAGATGCATAATCTTCATTATTCATCTCTGACGTGACTTTTCAGTCCCTAGGGAGTAAAAAGTAGAGCTTTAGCCCCGCTTCATAGGCGTCGAAAAGGGCTGAAATCATGCATGTGTCATAAAAACGTATATTATTACAATGCAGAATATGCATTGATATTAAAAACAGACAAATTTTCCTTGTCTTGTACTTATAATTGAGAAAAGTGCGCATTCTATTAAAAAAAAAAAACAATTTTGTTATCATGCATTTTATCGCAACTTGTGTCGTTTTTTCATAACTTTAATTTGTTCGTATTCAATGTTTTTTTTACGATTTGAACCAAAAATATGCATCCTAGCGTAAAGTGGTTCTGAGAAAATTTGTAACTGTAATTTAGGCGAAAAATTTTGTTAGATAAAATGTTATTGTAGGTTGTATCGTTTTTCCAAGAAGTTCATTTTTTTATTTCAAATGTATTTTCATAACAAAACTTTATAACAAATTCGTAGATCCTTTTTAGTTGAACAACTTTTGTCTATTCATCTTTTTTCGTATCTTGCATCGTTTTCCCAAACAAATATTTTATTAATGTTATTTTTCACAATTGAACAAAAATTACGCATCCTATCAAAAAAAGATTAATAACAAATTTTCAGCCCTTCTCTGAGTGACCAACTTTTTTCTATTAATTTTTTTTCGTGGTTCGTGTCGTTTGTCCAAAAATTTAATTGATTTTATTCTTAAATCAGTTTTTTAGAAATAAAATAAAAACTACGCGTCCCATCAAAAAGTGACGGATAACAAATTTTTAGATATTTTTCGAGTGCACAATTTTTGTTCATTCATCTTTTTATAGGGTAAGAGCACCAGTTATTGGCACCTTAAGAGGAAATTTAGACTTTAGGAAATAAATAAACACATAAAATATTGAATTCTGAAATAGTGATAATCATACCGGCACTCCAAATTTTATGCAGAACACACTGGAATGTTGAATTATTATTCAAAGATGAAAAAAACTTGAAAAATTATTAAAAATAAGCATGTAGTCCCAAAATTTTAGTGCTTGGCACTGCTAACCCCAGTTATTGGCACCTCTCGTCACCAGTGATTGGCACTACACTCACATACCTCTTCAAACTTCTGTAATTGCGTTAAAACATTGATAAAAACAAATTGTGCAACTGAAAATATGAAATAAATTTTCTATTAATAATTCTAAATTTAGTATTTTATAAATTTTGTTTTTGGACAAGCCAATATCTTTGACAGCAGCTATAAAGCCTAGCCATGTCACATATGTATTCTTCGGCTTATGTTTTTCTTTCCTCAGAGATACTCTCTGACGGGCAATAATATGGCAATAAATAAAATAAAAACCATAAATGTTACTCATTTTCTACTTTAAACTAGAAAAATGAATAAACAAATTCAAACATGGATAAATAAATATAGTCAAAATAAATCGCCCACCGATTAAATAAAAACTTTGGCTATTTTATAATAACATGAATTCCTGCGTAACATTTAAAACATTGTACGACAATATTATTAATCACAATATGTATAAAGATAATAAAATTCCATTTATAATTTAAATGAAACCAATATTTACCTATACCTCGAGGCCTAAAAAGAATAATAAATTATCTGAACAGAACTTTGGAGGTTACGATTACCGGTATATAAATGACAGCTTCATTTACCCAGATAACAAAATGCTTGCAAAATGATGGCGTAATCGCACGCATATATGCGGATCGATCCGCACCAGCCCTATCCGACTACAGAGAAAAGTAGTTGTCGCTTACAAGTTCCACCTGGTTCCACTTCACGGGTGAACTAATCCGTCGGGCGGCGCGTCGATCGTCCTGTTCCAGAAAAGCATTGGTCTTATGGAAAAGTCAATAATTAATATTAAATAAAAACATTCCCGAGCATTTCAGTGTGAAAAATTAAGACTAACGACTCTTTGATGGGTAGCTGATATTTGAAAAATATAAAAGTCATTGAAATCTAAAAGGATTATTGAAAAAACATTGTTTTAAAAGTGCTATATATCGCAGTATTTTCAAAATTTCATATAATGCAAGCGACATTTAAAAACGTTACACAATTTATATTCATAATATTTTGATTTATTCTAATGGCACTTTAATATAAAAATTATCAAAATTATAACTTTACATATGTTTGGTAATAACAATAGGTATATTTAACATGTAGAAGTAAGTATGTGTTTTTCGATGAAATGTTTAATAGGTACATCAAATAGGTATATCAAGAATAACATTTATTAATAACAAATATAAGAAATTAGTTTATAATAAATTGGAAGTCAGAACCCTATTGACAAAATAAAAATCCTAAGAGAAAACGAAATATAATAATAAAAAACGTAACAAGAAAAAATTATAATACAAAAATATTATAGAAACTTGAATAATGAAATTAGCAAATGTAATAGCATCTTAATATTTTTTTTGTATAATAAATTAGGAATTAAAAAATTATTAATTTTAATAGTTCAATTTTTAAGAACGAGAAAAAATTTTTTGGCTAAATATAACAAGTTATACAGTTGTGCATTTTAGAAAAATATACTGAATTTGTTGATTTTGCGAATATTTACACAGAAAAAACTAAGAATAAAATTTGTTGCAGGAAATTTTTCAGAGCGATAAAGTTTTGTTCAGCCAACTTCGTGTCTTTCAAAATACATGTGTTTGTCATGGAATAAAAAAGAAAGTTTAACCGATATTTGTGTAAAGTTTATCCTGTGAAGTTAATTTTTGTTGCAGAGAATCTTTCGTCGGAAATCGATGTAAAGTTTATCTTCAGTTTTTTCTGTGTACTCATTCGTGTAATTCATTCATCCCCCCCCCCTCATATTTTCAACGTATATTTTGTAAAAGAAAGTTTATTTTATTCCTTGATAACAAAATATGATACAATAAGGATGTGTTTGAATTATAGAAATATTTCCACACAAAAATTTTAATTGGCTTGTTATATTAATAGAAAAAACGAAGTTTCCACAAAATAATGTAACTACAGTATGTAGTGACTTAAGTTTTCTTCCTTTCAGCATAAAATCCTATGGTATTGCAAATCAGATTTGAACAAATTAAATCAAATGTTCAAACAATTCAATTTTTTTTTCATGTTATAAGGCATACAAAGATGAAAAAAACAGTTATGTAAACAAAATTCATAAAATTATAATCCTAATTTTGCATTCTATATATACATATATATGTATTTTGTATTTCTAAGAGATGTTTTTTTGAAAATTCTAAACTTAATTTACGTAAGTTCTACTAAACTCCGATTTAAAATATCTGCATTGATAAAGAAAATCTTTCAAAATTAATGCTTACTTCACTAATTTCAATAATTTAAATAAATTTCCTCCAAAGACGATAAATTTAATTTTCATGTGTTTTTGAATCACAGGAATTTCTACACATATATTCCTTAAAAATAAATTCATCCAAATCTGAAATATTTCTTTCTAAAATATGTACAGTTCACACGAATTTGGAACTTGAGTTATCTGAAATTAAAAATTTTGTTAATACGGAGTTTTTTCAATCTAAAAAGATGAATTTTTAACAAAAATTCGTAACGGTTCATATTTATTTAAACCAAAAATATGACACTTCTACTAAAAGAGATGAATTTTACAAACAAAAAGACAAACATTCAACCGAATTGATCAATTTTCTATTAAAAACGACGAATTTTCAACAACAAAAAATGAATTTCTAAACGAATTGATGAATTTCGTAACTAAATGGTTGAATATTATTATAAAAAACGTAACAAGAAAAAATTATAATATAACAATATTATAGAAACTTGAATAATGAAAATAGCAAATGTGATAGTATCTTAATATTTTTTAGTATAATAAATTAGGAATTAAACAATTCTAAATTTTAATAATTCAATTTTTAAGGACGAGAAAATTTTTTTTGGCTAAATCTAACAAGCCAATTAAAATTTTGGTGTAGAAATATTTCTATAATTCAAACACATAATTATTGTATCATATTTTGTTATCAAGGAATGAAATAAACTTTCTTTTACAAAATATACGTTGAAAAAGAGGGGGGGGGGGGATGAATGAATTACACGAATAAGTAAATATTCGCAAAATCAACAAATTCAGTATATTTTTCTAAAATGCACAACTAAATAACTTGTTATATTTAGCCAAAGAATTTGTTCTCGTTCTTAAAAATTGAATTAATAAAATTAAGGATTTTTTAATTCCTGATTTATTATACAAAAAATATTAAGATACTATTACATTTGCTAATTTCATTATTCAAGTTTCTATAATGTTTTTGTATTATAATTTTTTCTTGTTACGTTCTTTATTACTATATTTCGTTTTCTCTTAGGATCTTTATTTTGTCAATAGGGTTCTGACATCCAATTTATTATAAAATTAATTTATATTTGTTATTAATAAATGTTATTCTTAATTTATAGTATTAAACATTTCATCAAAAAACACATACTTACTTCCACATGTTAAATACCTATTGTTATTATCAAACATATGTAAAGTTATAATTTTGATAATTTTATATCAAAGTGCCATTAGAATAAATCAAAATATTATGAATATAAATTGTTTAACGTTTTTAAATGTTGCTTGCATTATTTGAAATTTTGAGAATACTGCGATATATATCACTTTTAAAACAATGTTTTTCCCATAATCAGTTTAGATTTCAATGACTTTTATATATTTCAAATATCAATTACCCATCAAAGAGTTGTTGGTCTTAATTTTGCAAACTGAAATGATCGGGAATGTTTCTATTTAATATTAATTATTGACTTTTCCATAAGACCAATGCTTTTCTGGAACAGGACGAATGAGGCGCTATCTGGTGGCTAGCGGATGAATTCACCCGTCATGTGGAACCTGTAAGCGACAACGGCTGCTGTACAAAAAGTCGGGGAGTCGGATAGGGCTGATCCGCACATATGCGTGCGAATACGCACGCATATGTCATCAATTGAGGTTCATATCGCACGCATGTTATGATCATCATGACGTGCGTGCGATATCGCATGCACATTGTGATTTTTCATTAGAAATAATAGAATCATGAATAATAATAAATAATAATAAGAGAATAATAAAATATTCATATAAATATAAAATTATTTATATTTATATAAATATTTTATTATTAAGTAAGAAAAGAAGATCAAATAATTTTTTTTTAAATTTTAATCAGAGAACTAATAACAAAAAGTGATTGCATTTTCGAAAAGTTGGTCGATCATTCTTTAAACAAGATTTTTCAATAAATACAGTATTTATAAACAAATTTGTTTGTAAAATATGTTTTGGAAAGTTTGAACCAAGACAAGTCGACTTTTTTCCGTTTACACTATTTTTTTGTAGAATGTATCGTTCTCAAATTATTATAGTGCTATGAACAATTATATTTGCATTAAAATTGACATATTTCCAAAGAGATATCTCAGCACTTATCTGACTTAAAATATTCGAAAAAAGGCAAATTGATTTTCAAGGCACGTACTGAAAAAGAAAAAAAAATTCCGATCGAAATAAAACTTTTCTTCATGAACAAGTTTAAACCCCGGTATTTTTAACAACAATATATAAATATTGCACGAATAGTTGTTAAAAACCTTTTTCTTAAATTTGTAGATTAATAAGTTTTATTTCGATCGAATTTTTTTTTCTTTCTGGGTATGTGTTTTGAAAATCAATTTGCCTTTTCTCAATTTTTTTACTGATATATCTATCTGCAAATATGTAAGTTTTAGTACAAACAGAATTATTTATAACGCTAAAACTTGAGAATGGTTAATTGTACAAAATAAGTGTAAACGGAAAAAAGTCTTGCCTTGGTACAAGCTTTCCAAAACGTATTTGTAAGTTTTTTCTTCTTAATAAATGCTGTATTTGTTTTAAAAAACTTATTCAAACAATGAACGAACAACAAACATAGAATGCTAATTAAAAGGCGAACTCCTTTCTTGTAATGCAGCTTAGATTGTCAACATGTCAGCTGGTGTTGTGCACGGGTGGGGGAAACGTTCAACTTCGTTGGTCAAACAGCCTCCGATCTGCCACCATTTGACTACCTATTCATTTTGTTGAGCGCGCGCTACATTCAAATTCGTAAACGCACTTAGTAATATATCCTTATCACAAAAGATAATAATTCTAATAATATACAAATCTTCTTTATACTTATGTATGTATTACATAATATAATATTATGATATAATAATTACTCATTATTACATAATAATAGAAGTTCAGATTCCATTTAATTAATACTTTTGAGCTTTCATGTGCCCATATGAAAGTTCTCAAAAAGGGTCTTGTAGCCTATTAATAGGTTCATTAAGTATTATTAAAATATTGAAAAAACTATTTTCTGAATTGAAACAAAATTTTTTAAAGAAACAGTTATTTGTGAAACAAGTGCGTATTACACGCTATTTTTTGCAACGCCCGTCCGAAAAACTTGTTAGGAGGTGGTAACGAAAAATACTAATTTTATATTGCATAGAGTGGAGCAAAGACATTTTTTTGGAAAAAAAATATAAAAAAATTTGTTGACAAAAAATTTTCTTTTTAATTTTTTTGAAGAAAAATGTTCTGAAAAAAAATGTTGTGCAAAAAAATGTTTGAAACAAAATTTTGTGGAAATAAATTTAAAAAAAAAATCTTGTGAAAAAAATGTTTGAAAAAAAATTTTGTGAACAAAATTTTTTGAAACACAAATTTTGAAAAAAAATGTGAAAAAAAATGTGTGAAAAAAAAATTTGTTGGAAAAAAAATTATTAAAAAAAATGTTGGCGTTTCTACTCTTTTGCCAGGGGGGGGAGGGGGCTACGAAACCCTGAACAGTCAATAATATATACTATTAATATTGTTTTCTGTATGATGCCTTCACACGTGCGTTGTATTTTGCACGCATTTCGTGAAGGCATATATGATAGCGAAATGCGTGTCATAACGCTCGCAGCTACGTGACTATCATCTCGTGATGGCGAAATGAACCCTCTCACGCACGCACAGCATGATAATCACACAATGCGGGTGATGTGAGACGCACGATTGTTATCTGGGTTATTATAATTGTTAGCTAATTTTTCGTATACCTAGTAACGACTTTTGTTGTTCCGGCACTTTTAACACTTCATTTTATCAGAAATACGTGAAACGGCTCATGTCAACACAAGGTCTTGAGATTACATAACCTTACTTTTTTCCGGCGAGGCAGGGGTGCCAATGAATGAAATCATTCCCGAATTGCATGGTCTGGTCATTGGCACTGGGGTGCCAACGACTAGAGACCATACTTTTTATATTAATTTCCATTGGCACCCCCCTAAAATTAATAAATAAATTATTGCCGAGGTTCATTCCTTATTTTGATTATATTGCAAGTATTTCTTTTAAATATTCACAAAAATTGGAACAGATTTACTTGTTCACAACGTTGTTTGAACAAAATTAAAAAATGTTGTCAGCTAAACATTTTCTTTAGAAAACCGGATAAATTCTTGGCACCCTAAGAACTGAAGTGAATTCATTATTTTATAACTAAATTTGACATTATTTTGTATGAATTATATATGTCGGTACACGCAGAAATAATGGTAGAATAAAAATAATACCAGCAAAATACGATAAATGTTTGCATTTTCTTAAAATTTAACAAAAATGAGAGAGGGTGCCAATAACTGGCGCAGTGCCAACCACTAGTGCTCTTACCCTATATCTTGTATAGATTGACTGCAAAATGGAAGGTTTGATTTTTCATTATTCTTTGTACGAATAAAAAATTTGAATTTTCGATTTTTCAAGAAAATTGAAAAAAAATTTATAACAATATTGTAGGGTTTTCAAAAAGAAACATTTTTCTTCACCTGACTTTTTTTCATATCGTGCGTTGTTTGGCTTAAAATGTACATTTGCGCTTGTTTTTTGGAATTTTGTAAATGCTATAACTACGATAATTTTTCTTCTATCAAAAAAAGTCACTAGAATATTTTATTCAAATTTTCAAGTTGTATCAATAATTTTCCATAGAATTTTAAAATATTGAAAACGTGTTCTCAAAATTTTTCAACATGTGCTCACTTTTTGAATTTGTATCCAAAATGGCTGGCTAACGAACTTGTCCTCATTTTAGGACACTTCCCGGTAAGAAGCCTTGCATTAAAAAGTATTAGAAATTTGGAATCCCTAAGAATGCCCTTTCTGTCCTTCGTTTTTTAATCCTCATTAGGCGGTGAAAATAATAAGATTGCAATACCTTTCAAAGCCAATCGGAGCTGCCAAACGTAACCTCAAATAAACTAAAAAGACAATTGTCGTTTGAAACATTAGAACGCGCTCCAAAAGCAAGAAATTTGCAAAATCTAGTAGGGTTATTCACAAAAATACATCTCTTTATCGTAAAATATTGGCTTTGTCTAAATATTCTCGATTACAAAAATATAAAATGATGATAAAAAATTCAAAAAATTATTTTTCACCATAGCCATCTGTGTGGAAATTAATCCTGACGTCGTAAAATGACCGATGCTATATTTTAAAAAGCTTTTGACTTCATTATTATTCGAAAAACAGAAAATTCGAAAAAAAGATTAAAATTTTTATATTTTGCGGTTGCTTCGTGGTATCCAAAATTATTCGGAAAAATATCATCGCCGCTGGGTATAGAAAGGGTTACAATTTAAGAGATAACTTCTACTGTTGTGGAGATTCAAAACGGGAGGACAGAAAGGAGATCCAGAAGTATTCAATATTTGTTACGTTACCACTGGGTACATAAAATTTTCCAATACTTTTTAATGCAAGCCTTCTTACCGGGTTGAAGACTATTGAAGAGCCCAATCCAATATGTTAATTCTTTTAATAGTTATAGTTCTAACAAACTAAAAATCTACAGACTAACAGACAGACATTTTGTATAAACCTGTTTTTTGGGTTCAGGGGGTTTTAAAACATGGACATTTGACAAAAACGGCAGGGGGCGTCAAATTTTACACAAATCTATTAGCTTTTCATTATAGTAATATAGTGACATTGTGAAAATCGACAACAATAAAAATATCCAAATTTCGAGTTTTTTTGGACTAAAATTTGTTGGATTAAAATGAGTGAATTTTGAAAAGCGTGATGCAAAATTTAAAAATCAATAATTTTCAATGACTTAGATCCAATATTCAAGTTTCAAATTAGAAAGCATATAATTTTCAACGTTTCCAGAATTATCAAGATTCTAAATGTTCACAATATTTTAAATTCTTCAATTTTGAATAGTGAAAATGATAGTGACTTTTTTTTGAACAGCAATCACATTTTTTAGCTAAAGCATCTATTCAATCACCTTGAATGTCACTTGATACTGCATGATATGCTACTTATCAATAATGTTTATCATCTTCAAAAATTCTATTATTTCGTTTCATAATAACAATTTTTAATGTGCAATTATAAAACAGTTTAATTTTTGAGGCCCCTTTTTTTAAACTAAGGGCTCTTTTTGTCTAAAAGAATGGCGTAGGTTTTTTCATTAATTGCCTTTAGGTTAAAAATCAACATTTTTGCATTTTTTCTTACTGTCGCTTCTTGCCAAATTAAAAAATAATTGAATTTTAATGAGTCACGGCTTATTTTTACGAGAAAAATTTTGTCTAAAACTCTACTGTTTCCAATATTAAAATCAAATTTTTTAAGGGCTAAAATCGTTAAAACAATTATATTTTAAGAAAACATTTTTTAAACAAATAACTATGTTTGAAGATTATATACTTTCTTACAAATGGGATGCAGTAGAGTTTTAGAGAATGTTTTCCGCGAAAAAATAAACAACGATTTGATCAAATTCAACCATTTTTTTGTATATGGTAAGAAACGACAGTAAGAAAAAATTAAATTACAAAACCTACTGCTAAGAGAATTATTTTTCGTAAGCTTTAAATCTACAGAATTTTCTATGTACGGTTTTGCTAGTGAACAATAATATTATACAAAATTAGAAATTGAAACAAAATTTTCTTCTGATTTAGACTTTTAGGAAAATGTGTAAAAGAACGAAACGTCTCGTCGTACCAAAATTCGGAATGAGTAGTCAAATATTTTTCAAACGTTTTTTCTAATACTACCCATCCCCTTTTCCAGCTCCCCTAATTTTTCGGGACGACTAGACGCAGCCTAAAAAAAATATTTTTTCAACTCTTTTTTGGAAAAAGTTGAATACGTCGAAACTGAAATTTCTCGAGCTTGTACCAAAGAAACATATTAATATTTTTGATTCATGAAGGAAAAAATCTTTTATTGTGTTCACGACGTTTCAAAATCTAGAAAATGATCCACAATCAAAAAATTCCTAAATCACAAAAAAAAAACTTTTCAAGAAAGCAAAATGACAACTTGTTTCTTTGGTTCATGCTGAAGAAATTTCAGATTCGACACATTTAACTTTTTGCAAAAAGTGTGCATATGACTTAATAAAAAAATGCCAATTATTATTATAGATTAGCAGTTCGAACTCGAAAGTTTATTGCCTCATCTACCCGAGACCGCCACACATCTCTATCCTGTGCATCCTCCATCCAGTTTAAGTAATCATGTCCTAGTTCTTTCAAATCATCCCTTACATTTTTCTCCCATCTGTTTCTCGGTCTGCCTAAGGGTCTCTTACCAATCGGTTTCCCTCTTAAAACTTGCGCCACTGTTCTTTCATTTCCCATTCTTGCTACATGCCCCGCCCATCTTAGTTTACGCGCTTTCATTACTCTATTAATATTTGCTGACCCGTAGAGAGCATGCAGCTCATCATTATGCAGTTTTCTCCATTCGCCGGTCTCTTCGTCCCTTTTTGGACCATCGATTTTTCTAAGTACTTTATTCTCAAAAACTCTAAACCTATTCTCCTCTCCCTTCGTCAGCGCCCACCGTTAAGATAACCTTCCGTTTACGCGTATTCTTCCCCTACTGCCGCTTAAGCAAATTTCGATAAGTCTAACCAATTTTCTTGGCACACCCAAGAACTCTAGGATCCAGTACATTCGCGCGCGTATAATAGAGTCGTAAGCTTTTTTAAAATCGATAAATTGCTGATGCACTGCTTCATTAAATTCCCATTTTTTTTCTAGCAGTTGTCTAATTGTGAACATTTGATCGCTTGTAGATCGGTTTCGGCGGAATCCACACTGGTAATCCCCAATGATTTCCTCGGCGAAAGGAGTTAGCCTACCTAAGATTACATTGGACAGGATCTTATAACACGACGACACAAGTGAAATTCCCCGATAATTGTTACAGTTCATTTTATCGCCTTTTTTAAAGATAGGAATAACAATAGAGTCATTCCATTCCTCTGGAATGCGTTCTGTTTTCCAAACTGTGCGTATTAATTTACAAATTTGTCTTTTGAGGCAAGGGCCTCCATTTTTTATCAGTTCAGCCGGTAGGTCGTCGATGCCCGCGGCTTTGTTATTTTTCAACTTCTTCATGGCCATTTCTATTTCTATATCAGCAGGATCATCAATTAATAGATCAGCAGTGTGGATTTCGTCGAGATTACCTTCGACGGGGGCTTCGCGTACATTTAATAGTTTATCGAAATATTCTTTCCATAAATTCAGTCTCTCTGTCGCGTCGGCTACTAGGTTGCCATTTTCGTCCCTCATTACTTCCGTTCTACTTTGAAAGCCTTTCCTTATAAAATTGATTCCCCTGTACATCTCGCGCGGGTTATTCTGTTTATTATGCGTTTCTATTGCTAGTATTTTATTGTTTTCCCACTCCCTTTTCTTGGATCTATAGAGCCTATTTGTACTTTTACTAATCTCGAGATACTTCTTATGTATTTGATCGCACTTATTTTGTAAACTACTTAGTCTGGCCTTCCGACGTTTTTCAAACCCGAGTTTGCACTCTTCGTCATACCATGGTTTGCTTTTTGTTACTTTCTTTAAACCTATCGTAAGTTTCGCGGCTGTCTTTACCGCCTTTTTTATATTGCTCCATAGGGTTTCCGGGTCCTCCTCGTAATTATTGTTATCGTCTCTCTGTTCTTGGAGAGCGTCAAAGCTATTAGAAATCTCAACTTGATAATTTAATGTTTCTGTTGCTGTTTTGAACTTATCTATATTGAAACGAACTGTTGGCTCTGTGCGGCTTGTTTTCTTACTGATCGCTAGCCTAGATCTTAGTTTTACTATCACGAGAAAATGGTCTGAATTTAAATCCGCTCCCCTATACGATCTTATATCGAGAATGTTTGTATGACGTCTTCTGTCAATTAGAACGTGATCAATCTGATTGTGAGTGTTACCATCCGGTGATCTCCAGGTGGCCTTATGTATATTTTTATGCTTGAAATATGTGCTTTTGACAACGAGGTTCTTTGAAGCTGCAAAGTTTATTACTCTAGTTCCATTATCATTACTGACGTCATGCAAACTTTCTGATCCTATTGTAGGCGTATACATCGGTTCTTTTCCAATTTTCGCGTTGAAATCTCCCAATACTATTTTTGCGTCAAAAGTTGATAACTTGTCAAAAACCTGCTCGATTGTTTCGTAAAAGAGATCTTTAGTGTCTTCGTCTTTGTCCTCGGTGGGGCAGTGCACGTTGATTAATACCTGTTTGCTGAAAATACCCTTCAGTACAATGTATGATAACCGATCGTTAATGAATTGCATGTCGACAACCGCTTGTGAAATTCGTTTATTAATAAGAAAACCGGTCCCCAGTGTGCGCCCTTAGCTCCCCCGAAGTGAAAAGTATAGTTATCCTTAGAAATTGACCCGAAATCTCCCGGCCAGCAGGTTTTTTAAAGTGCTATTAAGTCAGTTCTGTAATAATTTGCTATCCCTGGCGGACCGAACGAACGGAGCGGATACGCTACAGCGTATCCTTATAGTATCCAGATCGTATCCTCTTCGTATCATGCAAGAAAAACTCATTAAAAAAGGAAGATGAACATTTCACTTGTTACAATTCGGATTCTACGTGAAATTTTGCGTTAAAAGGTCACGAAGAGATCGCAATAGTTTTTCTTGCAACATTAAAAACTTTAAAAAAATATAATACTTACCGATAACGTGGGCTGAAGGCGACTTCAAATGCATCGTCGACGGATAATGCCTATGAACTGCTACTGAATGACGATGCGTTTGAAGTCGCCTTCAGCGCACGTCATCGATAAGTATTATATTTATTAAAAGTTTGTAATGTTGCAAGAAAAGCTATTGCGATTACTCAGTGACCTTTTAACTCAAAATTTCACGTA
This sequence comes from Andricus quercusramuli, assembly GCA_932178445.1. Taxonomy (NCBI): domain Eukaryota; kingdom Metazoa; phylum Arthropoda; class Insecta; order Hymenoptera; family Cynipidae; genus Andricus; species Andricus quercusramuli. The sequence goes on from CAKNXH010056888.1 coordinate 19,826, forward strand.
GAATCAGAATTTCCGCAAGTGAAATGTTAATCTTTCTTTTTTAATGAGTTTTTCTTGCATGCTACGGAGAGGATACGATGTGGATACTATAAGGATGCGCTGTAGCGTATCCGCTCCGTTCGTTCGGTCCGCCAGGGATCTTAATGAGTTCGCTAAATCCGCCAGTATATAGACTACGCGCGTTTAGAGTTCCCACCCTTAGATCTTTAACTGTAGTTTTTTGTTTTTGCAAGTTAGCCATGGTAGTTTCAAGATAATCTGCACGTTAGGATCCTATTCCGATCGTAGGTGAGTCCACTGTCCCAGGAGTGATAACCCCCATACCTCCCTAGGTCTAAGTATGGGAGCTTTCCGACCCTGACAAGGACCATGTCAACTTGTCGTCAGACACATTACAGTTTCATCCTCGTATCCTAACGTCCCCCTGCAAGGCAGCGCGCCAATACTGGCATCAGTACCCCTTTGGCCCTATACAGGCGAATCATTCCACACATCCCTTGCGGGCAGTGTCATCGCTGCGGTGTCCAATGGGCAGCAGGATTTTTCCCTTACAAGATTTTTAGTTTTGGTTCGGGTAGTGTTTCTAGGTGGATACACGCTGCACCTCCCCTTACGAAAATATATGACAGGGAAAAAATGACAGGTGTGTCATTTTTTCCCTGTCATTTTTTCGCGACCACAAGAAAATGACAGGGAAACGACAGGCAAAATGACAGGAAAACGACAGCCTAAAACGACTGGCCCTAATTGGCTATAATTTATAATAATATTGTGTAGAATTATAAATTCTCGACGACTTGCAGACTTATTTAAACTTTCCTGTAAAGCTTAAAAGATCATTAGCAAGAGAAAATTATTATGGGAATTTTCATGATGAAACACCTTTCTGTAGCCTGTTGATAATTCTGAATTATCTTTCCAACACATCAATTGTGGAATGTGTCCGATTTGCCATTTTAAAGACTTCTTATCATTACAAAGTGCTAAACTTAAGTACCACGGGCAAAAATTTCAGACTATTTTCAACTTTCTTCATTCCCTTAACAAATTGACTGGGTTGACTGCGTGCTCCAATCCCATGATCCAACAAAGAATGGTTCCGCAACACGCAGCCTACGGACCCTTTGATTGGTTCACTTTTTTTTAGATGCGCGTGGCGAGACCATTCTTTGTTGGATCATGGAATTAGGAGCACGCACTGAACTTGAGGGATGAAGAAAGTTGAAAATAATCTGAAATTGTTGCCCGTGGTACTGAAGTTTAGTCCTTTGTAAGGATAAGAAGGCATTAAAATGGCAAATCGAACACATTCCACAATTTATGTGTTTGAAGATAATTCGGAATTAGCAACAGGCTACAGAAAGGTGTTTCATCATGAAAATTCCCATAATAATTTTCTCATACTAATGATTTTTTAAGCTTTACAGGAAAGTTTAAATAAGTCTGCAAGTCGTCGTGAATATATAATTCTACACAATATCATTATAAATTATAGCCAATTAGGGCCAGTCATTTTCGGCTGTCGTTTTCCTGTCATTTTGCCTGTCGTTTCCCTGTCATTTTCTTGTGGTCGCGAAAAAATGACAGACAAAAAATGACAGGGAAAAAATGACACACCTGTCATTTTTTCCCTGTCATATCTTTTCGTAAGGGTCGGCCTGCCAGGACCCACTCATTGCGTATGAACGTGAATGGGTGGGTCCTCCCAAGCCATGGTCATCGTGTTTTCTACCAGTGCTAGGCAGTGCTAGGCCAACATCTTAGGCTGGGCTCACCACACCCACGACTGGTTCCTATCGGCTGTCCGCGGCTGCTTATTCTTGTATTCGCAGCTAACCTGAGGGGCTGTTCAGCCTAACGGGCCGTTCCTCTATCCGCAATCCGAGGACGCGCTGCGTAGTGGTGACAGGCACATTTCAAGTTTGAAAAATGTGTATATTCAAATGAAAAAAATAGAACAGAAGATATTAACCAATCACAAAGAAAATTTATATTCACGGATGTTATGCCACACATTTTTTCCCCGCAGCTTAAAAGATTTGAGTAATTTTCGCATTTTCACCCGTCCAGGTCTATAATATTTAATTAATATTTATGAAAGATTTTATTGATTTTGTTCAACATGACATAACAAATTTAAAAAATGATTTGAAAGTTGTTTTAGTACTTTTATGAATCATAGATATATTGTGATTAATTTGTGCATGCTATATGAAAAAGAGAAAAATGTTTGATAAGCAATAGGGCGTATCGAAAAAAAAAGAATCTTGAGAATTGAAAAAAATAAGAAACGACTGACAACTACAGTCTCACGGTCTTCACACACTCAGGAGCTGTCAATTTATTTTAGATTTTGCTCAGTTTCGCGACATATTTATATGCGGAGATATACGTAGATGTCTCGCTTTCAGAAAATTAACATTTTTCGTCCAAACATTAATTTCCTCAGGAAAAGAGTTTATCTCTCGAAATTTTATTGATCCAAGGAACAATACAATTTTTGCTTTCGTTCTCAAATACTTGTACAAAAAATATATATTGGGTCAGCGCCGTGCCTATAAAAAAAATCCAAGTCGGATTTAACCAACACTCTTAAACGATTTCTCCGTCGGTCAAATTTGGAACTATTTCTTACAAAAATTTACGCAATTTGATGAGAAAGCTTAACCTAACCAAACAAAAAAACTGTTCAATAACTTGAAAACTTTAACCACATTTGAAATCAAATTTCTATCTAAAAAGGGTCCTATATTATGGAATTAAGGGTACAAATTTTATGAAAACATTTTTGGAAAATAAGACTTTGTATTTCGTATACATTATAAAAATGTGTACAATTTTTGCAGAAAATACTTTATAATACAAAAACCTTATTACAATTACAAACATAATTAATTAATTCAAGAAAAATCAAAAAGTATAAAAAAGTCTTAACATGTCTAATGTCTCAGCCGTTACTGGTTATTAATTTTTTTAAAGGACCCTGAACCCCGTAGGGGGGGGGGGCTAAATAACAAGACAAAAACTTCCGTTCATTTTTCGGTTAACAAATATTTTTTGGACCAATGAAGTTAAAAATGCAGGCTCTTAATGCAAAGTAAATTTAAAGTTTGAAAGTTCAATAATATTATAAATATAAAACAGAAACTTTCTACTTTGAATAGATTTTAATTCTAAGAGTTTCGAAACTAGGCATTATGTCAAAGTGAAACAGCTTCAATGATAAAATATCCAATCACAGGCCTTCAATATTCTTCAATTTAAAATTGTAAACCCAAAAAAATGATATTTTAAATTAAATATCGCCACATATTAACAAATCCGAAAACAAAATAAAAAATTAAGAGACTTAAAAACGAACAATTTGAAATTGAAGCTGAAAAATATTTTATTTAAGGCATTGAAATCAAACGTTTTAAAATTAGATATTTAAAACTGCAAAGTTAAAAACTTTCTATAAATTAAACATTTCAAACTGAAAAATTTAAAAATTCGAAATTTTAAAGATGAATAAAAATTATAATTTCATATGTACCTATTATCAAGTGACTTTTTAAGTTATTCTAAAAAAACGTTCAAAATTAAATAATTTAAAATTTTAAATATAATCGAACTTGGATAAGAACAAACTTGATTGGAGCCTTCCGAGAACTGACGCCGCCTGGCGGCTACGGATGAGAAGAGACGCGGAGCCGAAAGGGGAGGATGTGCCTTTAGTAGCGTAGCGATACAGCGCAATATGCCAACGGCCTACGCGGCTAACTGCCTCACATTGCGCAAGTTCACGTCATTCTTCACACAGCCCTGACTGTTTACGTTCGGAGAGCCTGGATTTGAGCCCAAGGTCAGAACCAAAACCGGGCTCAAATCCAAGTTCGACTGTAATAAAAATTTAACGATTCTAAACTTTTTTTTAAACTGAAAACTTTAAATTATAATTGTGAAATAAAAACGTATTCATCATAATTCCTTTAAAGTTGAATTATCCTAACTTAAATCGTTTACAATTAAACCTGAAGCAAATGAAATTGTTTTCGGACAATGATTCAATTAATAAATTATATCTTAATTATAAAATATGTATCACAATCTTCAGTTTAAAACTTAGCATGCATCTTATTTCGAATTTTTATCGTAAGTTGCTTAGTTTTTCTACACTAGTTCGGCAGTATTGGATGAAACATCTCAATATCAATTTAGAAACAGCTCTGGTAATGTTTTGGACAAGATCGATCGGATCCTGAAGACACAATGGTGAATCGATACGAAAGATTTCTGGTTTGGGCGTTGACTTAATACAGCGACTGTAACTCTCCATTTCTGGAGGCAGATGCATAACGTTGTTATCAGTGAAATCTTGCTTTCTGAGCGACTTTCCCATCAAAGGACTTATAACGCAAGATCTGTAGTCGTAGTTTGCATAAAACTCGAAAAATCCTCTAAGAAGTTCTTGGAATTTCAATGAACTATGTTTAATTGGAATCTTTTCACCGATGCCAGTTTCCCAACCTAAACAAAGTAATTTTAATTTATTGTCATAATCGTCATCATTTATCGTCATAAGTCCTGAAATTTTTTTCAAAATTTGGTAGCACACATATTTTCAATCAAAGTTTTAAATTTTAATGTTCACAATCAATCATGTTTTCGCAACTTACCAGCAATGATTTTGGAATTACTTTTGTTTTTTATTAGTTCTGCGATGCTTGGTAAGATTTCAATTTGTTGAAGATAAAATATCACAAACCAAGTAATACCGAATGTTGTTAGACCTTGTGAGTCTGTCAGTAAACACGCATTCAGCCACTTCTTTAAGAAGAGAACCATCTTTCGACAAGGTGGATATGATATCATGAACAATCTGCAACATTAAATATAATGGAAGGTTTCAATAAAGAAAGATTTAACTGCATTTAAATATAATACATTTTTCAAATATATTCATACCTGACGATCTTCGTTTTTTCCACCGTAAGTCCGCTTGTGAAAGAAACATCGCAATTTAACCCCAGCTCTCGGTGACAAACTCTGATGATTGGTGCTCTCACTTTTAAAAGAACTTCTTTCAAGTCCCATTCATCTGGCTGGCTTTCAAAGCATATTTGAGAATTCAACAAGTATTCACGGGTTTTTGATAATAGCTGCGTTCCATTGTATGCATTACCTAGAAGAATTTATATAAAGTAGTTCAAATAAAACTGTTAAAATTATAACCTCTATTTTCCATTTTCAGATATTAATCAACACCAGATTACAAAGAATAAATGAAATAAGTTGTAATTTCTTACCACAATCAAGAAAAATGTCCACGTCGCTACCGGAAAAGGCGAGATATGATGCTCTAGATCCAAAAACGTAAGCCTTAGCTTCTGGATAATGTGACTTTACTATCTTTTCTAAACATTTCAAAACCAGACCAATCTTCTTCTCTGCAAATTGTGCTAAATTTGATTCAAGAACCAATGACTCAGCAGTTTCTTCCACGTTATTGAGTAAATTCATAGCAGGTTTTATCATTTCCGGTACCATATAATCTTTGCTTTTTACCAAGTATTTGTGCATTTTATCTTCACAATGCTTCGTGTAGGTATCAGGAAGTCCCATCGACATGCTCGCACACGGAATGCAAACATCATAGCAAATGTCCATGCCATTCGCGACCAACTTTTTTACTCCTCTAACATGTTTCTTTCCTTCTATATGCGCCACAAAATCTACATCATATTCAAATTTCGCGTTACACACTTGACACCAGAATCTTTGAACAATGTACCAAAAATTATTATGTTGTTCAGTAAATTTCTTAAAGATATCTTGAGTAAGTTCTTTCTGCTCTTGAGACACAACTCTGTGATTCTCATCTTTTTCAACATGATTTTTAATGGCATTGTCATCATTTTCGATCTCAACCTTACAAGGGAAACAAAAAGCGACATCATCGTTCACTTCTATCAAGAATTCTTTAGCTAAAGCAAGATCACTGAATTGATCCCGGAAATGTTCAAATTCAAGGTCGGTAATGACGAGCTGATCAAGTTTGCGAATATGATCCACGTTAAGCAAGTGTTCATAAAGATTTTGCAGGTTGTTTGGCATTCTCTGATTGCAAACAAGGCACAATCTTTCATCATTTAGAAGGAACGATAATTCAATTCCTGACTTTAGAATTTCCAGCTTTCGTTCATCCACATTAAATATATTGGATGGCCCCATTTCGAGAAACATTTTGCTATACTCTTCACTGAAGTGAGGTGTGAATTTATTCTTACTCTTGAGGTCGGTATTCGGCCTTCTTGGCCTTCTTATCATTTCACTACACAATTCGTCTAAAATTGTTTTGGATCCACTAACCAAATTTATCTGCAGGTCAACTTGGTTTTGATTTACATTTCCTATCTTGCTGCCAGACTCCGCAGAAAGATCAGAGAGTCTTGTTTTATGGCCATCGCTTTCCAAGTGACTGATCATTTCCTCATCCTCAAAGATATCACTTTTGCAGAGAGGACAATATATATAGGGTACAAAATCTCTTGGCAATGTTGAGAGACTATTCTTGTGTTTGGGATGATTGAGATGGTCAAGTAATTGAAAATCACTATCAACAGTAGTATTGCAGACATAACATTTATAAAGAAGATTGACATTTTTCATATTTATGAAAGATTTATTTGTGAAAATGTCTTGATTTTGAGCAACGTGGGTACTTTGAATATCGTCTTCGTTTCTTGGTTTTCTACTTTTCCTACTTGGTTTATTCTGTATTACACTACTTTGATTGTTCATCTTGATTATGGGTTCAGAAACCGAGTTAGTATGTGTTTCAATGTGTTTGGAGTTATCTACATTTACATAGAGAATAAAAAGCCTCTTCTTGTGTTCGCTACTATCCAGATGCTTGATTATTGCTTCATCTTCTGAAATCTGAACTTGACAAGCAGGACAGTAGATGAAGGGTTTAGAATCATTCGGTAACTTGGAGATCAGGTTCAAGTGTTGTAACTCGTTGAGATGTTTAAATAATTTTAAATCACTGCCAGCTGTAACATTGCAAATATTACAATAATAAGAAATATCTATATTTGAAATGTTCATCAAAACGTTTGAGATATCTTTTTTTAAAACTATGTTTTCTTTCAAATCAGGTTTAGATTCAGACTTATTTTTTGAGATGTCAAAACCAAGGATTTTTTGTTGTTCAAAGTTGATTTTATGCACTTTTCCTTGTGTGTGTAAAACCAAATCAAACTTTCCAAACCCGCAAATGTTACATAAGATACAACTAAAAACTGTCTTATTCTTCCGAGTAGTTCGTTTTAAAAACGAGGAGGCTCGACAACCATTGACTGGCTGAAAGAAGTGTCGTACGATAGTATCTTTATCTGAAAAATTGCTCTGACAGAAAAAACAAGTGTAACCAGGTAAATTGTAACTATTATGAGTTGGTTCAAGCGCAGTACATATTGCTTCTACATCACATTTTGTACTTGCATTAAATTCTGGATTAGGGTTACATGTTGCCTTTGGAACGTATTCAGAGACATGCTGTTGTGATTTTTTCCTCTGGTATTGGGCGTTGTTTTTATGATTTATCCCTTGTGTATGTTGAAGCAAACAAACCTCTGAACTAGGCACATTCACGAGGCATATCCCACAACTCAAAATTTTAGTATCAAGTTTCTTTGGTTTTAATAACGAGGAAATTGAACATCCATTATCTGGGTTTTTAAAATGCTGAACAGTAGTGCCATAATCAGAAAAAGTGCTATCGCACAGAAAACAGTTGTAGACAGACAAATTAAAAATGTTTTTAACTGGTTCTTTTGCTTTTGGATTACACACTGTAACTACATCGCGTCTTGTATTTGGATTACATTCTGAAATGGGGTAACATGTTGTCCTTGGATCGAATTCTGAGATATTCTGTTGTAATTTCTTCCTCGCCCTTTTACCTTTGCTTTTGTGCCTTTTTCCTTGTGTATGTTGAAGCAAACAAGCTTCCGAATTAGGCACATTCATGCGGCATAGTCCACAACTGAAAATGTTCGTATTAAATTTCTTTGCTTTTAACAGTGAGGAAGAAAGTGAACATATAGTGTCTGGTTCTGTAAAATGCTGAACAGTGGCGAAATAATCAGAAAAAGTGCTATCGCACAAACAACAGTTGTAGACAGGTAAATCGAAAACGTTTATGTCTGATTTCTGTGCTTTAGAATTACGCACTTTAACTATATCGCGCTTTGTATTTGAATTAGATTCTGAAATGGGGTTACACGTTCTCTTTGGATCGTATTCGGTGACATTGTGTTGTGATTTATTCTTCACCCTTTTAGCGTTGTTTTCGTGCCTTTTTCCTTGGGTATGTTGTATCAAACAAACCACTTCATTGGGTATATCAGTGAGGCATAACCTGCAACTAAACACTCCTTTATTAAGATCGTTTGGCTTGAATAACGAGGCAATTGAACAGCCATTGGCTGGTGCTTTAAAATGCTGAATTATAGTGTTACTATCATGAAAAGTCATATCACACAGGAAACATGTGTAGACAGGTAATTTGGAAATATTGGGAGTTGGGACACATGTTCCAAAAATACCCTTTTTAGCATTTAATTGATGTATTTTTCCTTGTAGATGCTCCATTAAAGATTTTTCCGACTCGATTTCCACATTGCATAACGTGCAATAAAGCGGTTTTAGTGAGTTCCGTAAATGCCTTTTTCCTTGTTGATGTTCTATTAAAGTTTGTTGACAGCCGATTTTTACGTTACATAATTTGCAATCGAAGGATTCTGATGTTTGTTCAATCTCTTTCGATTCATGATTTTGCATGATTGATATTTGTGTTCCTGTATTTTTCAGTTCGGAATTCTGTTCCTGCTTTTGATTATTCGATTCTCCTTCCTCAGACACATGCATGGCTTCCTTTAACTTTACATTCTTTTCATCATTTTGTCCACCAAAAGCCACGTTTGGTTGATTTTGAATTTTTTTTAAATGTTTAGTTGTTTGAATGTGTTCAAAAACATTGTCCACATGATGTATTACACAGTTACAAATGTGACAACGATACTCAGAAGGACGAATTTGCAAGATATAATTCTCTACTAGTAATTGTAAGTTTCTTTCCGTGAAAAAAGATAATTCGCATTCCAATTCATTAACTTGTGCTCGCTTTAACGTATTATGATATATGTTGGTAGAATCCATATGAGCCAAAGATTCTTTTTTTGTTTGAAGGAAGTTTTCACACAGGTTGCAATAGTATCCATTTTCTTGTTTGCGTATGCGATTCTCAAGGAATTGTCTGAACATTTTGTAAGTTAAATTTATAAGAATGTTTTAGCTTTTCCTTTCTGCATCGGGAGCAATCTTTTGGTTGCAGAGAACTGTAAATAAATTAAACAAGTATAATAAGTGAAGAGAAGCACGGAAAACTAACGGAAATTTCACAGGAAAGTCAACAAACGTTACCATAAATCTAGTTTTCGATGTATAGAAAAACTTGCTTTCAATATATTTTAGTGCTCAAGTGAGCGGAACAATTTTTTCCCTAGTAATCAAGGTCTAACGAGTTGATCAGATTTGGTATTTTTTTAATCTCATAAATTTCCTAATGAGAGTCCATCGGATGACTCAATTTTCTAAAACATTGTTTGCCAACGGCGAGCCCTTTTCGAGAAAACCTACTTTTAAAATAACATTCTTTTTTTGTGTATTAGAATGTTTATTTATTAAATTTTCATATAAAATTGTCTGAAATGATTTAAATAAAAAATTTGTTGACACTTGTTTTTAATAGAAAATTCGCTTTTTCGAATGTTTATCTTTTTTTTTCTAAGACCGTATATTTCCTAAGAAAATTATGAATTTTTTCGCATCTTTTAGTGTCTATATCTTTCAATGTGATAGTGCAAGTGTTCTTTTGAACACTGAAATCAGAAACACTGGAAACAGACAATTTTACATCGCGCACAAATAATAAAAGAAGAATTTTTGGGGTGCAAGGTTTCTTTAACTTCTACAGGGAAACACATATGATTTGGATTTTCTTTATTTCTTCATCATTTGAAAATTATGCGGCAAACCATGCATAACGAAACATTTCATTGAAGATTGGCGAAGACAACTGGTGATGAACAATGGATTGAACTTTTATGCAATCTTCCCGAAATTAATTTTACGCTCTTGCTCTATTAACAAAGCACAATTGAAGCGATGAATAAAACATAGTGTTAAGTCCAATCAGTCTAATTTTACAAGAGAGACAAAAAACCTTTCTGGAGAAAAAATTTACAATCGACTGAAAAAATTATTTTTTTTCTTTGTGTAGGAGATATGGATCACACATTCATAATCACTGTGTGAAAACATATATGGCGCTACATGTGCATTAAATAATCTAATAGAAATAGAGACGGACTTAGTACCGTGTCTACAAGTATTATAAATAAAAAGTACACACATCGTTAAGAAAATCATATTAAATTAATAGTTTCATTTATTTCATAATCAAACAACACTATATAACAAAAAAAGAATATGGTACTAGTACAAAAATTTTTTATTTTGATAATATTTTCAATATTGTCAAATACTTGTTAAAATCCTATAATAACCGTAGATCTCTGAAAAAATTGAATATTTCAGTATACTTCATTAATTTAATTTGAATCCGTTTTCACTGAAGTAAGTGTAATAATGCGAGCAAATATGATTTTGTGAACAAAAATCAGTTTTGTCAAAAGTAGACTTAGTACCGTTTATTTTTCTCTGCTTCAATTTTGAATTCGGTTCATGAAATTTTTAACTTTCCTGTAAAAATATACGTTACATGGTTGAACCATGGGAGTGATCAATGTAGGTATTGTAGGTATTACTTTCATTTTAAAGAGGAGACTTCAGGGTTCATTTTACGTCACTTAAAAATTTGTACCATTATTTTCCTAGATTTTGCTAGAAGTTTAAGTTGGACCATCAAAATTGGCCAAAATCAGAAATTAGACCGGTCTTTCTCCTTCACTAGCTCTGTCTCTATTAATCAAAAACCGGAAAAATTAATCATTTTCCTAGAAAAAATAAGTTCTTAGAAAAAAAGGATAAACATTTGAGAACTCGAATTTCGTATTAAAAACAAGCGTTAAAAAATTTTACATATACATAATTTTACATGAGATTTCAATAAATAAACAAATCGATACATTTTTTTAAAGTTTGTTTGGAAAAAGTCGTTATTTTCGGAAACGGCTCGCCGTTAGCAAATTACAGTTATCCAATGGACTTTCATTGCGAAATTTATGAGATTAAAGAAAAATCCCAACTCTGATCTCCTCAATTGGTTAGAGAAATACAATTTGTTTAAAGACCGAACTCACTATCAGTATTTTACAACTTTAATACGTCTACATTTTTTATTTTCTATAGATCTCACATTTTTTGTAGCTAATTTTTATTAGCAGGAAGTCCTCAAATATATCAGAAAAAAATCTCTTGTCATTTCTAAGGTATTATTTTAAATTTTGTTAATGGCATGCGTCTGTAAAACAGGAATTATATCATTCATGCGAGCAGTATTTCAACAAAATTGTTCAAGATTCGAGTACATTTAATTTGCCAACAAAAGCGGAGAATAAGAGTTGAACTCTTGGAATCGATTATACATATGTATGTATACATACTTTGTGTACATAGCCAACCATATTTTCTTCGAAACACAATAAATTGTAACAAAAATCATTGATATAAGAAAGCAATTTTTAAATAAAATTTGTACGAGAAATTTCAAAAGGCCTGCGGGAAATTTACGAGAATTTTATTGTAAGTCTCCGCTAAAAACTCTATACAAATATTAGGAAATACGACGTCAAGATATCTGTGATTCTTATGATTTACTTGCCTTAGTTTAACGTATTGACAAAAGGAGGTGTATAATACTGCTATATTACCAAATTTGTATGTAAACACATTATTTTCTGAATGGTGTCCTCAAAGAACAGTTAACGATTAATTAAAGCGAAGTTCTGCCTATTTCACCGGCCTTGAAACGTAACGATTCTTTTATTTCCACGCTGAAGGGGATCCCACCTCTTCCACGTCCCTCAAGTTATTTTTGTCAAGCGACGGTCATTGGCCACGCCGGCCTTGTTTCGATGGGCCCTCTGTATGCAACTTTTTCAATTGTGCATGTGCCGAAAAGTGCGGGTCTACTTGAAATCAATAGTTACCATAAAGGATAATATACAGATAAATATACCCCACTATCAGTGTAGTGGACTCGTGGTTTAGTAATTACTAGAACTGCTGCCCACGCAGTTTCTCAGCTCAAGGGACGATAGACGGTTGCGACTCTTGACTCGGAACGGCCACAGATCGCGAGTACTTCCATGCAGGAGGTCCGGGGTTCGATCCCTGAGCCGGGTACCAATGGAAATTTTTCTATGTACTTCTACAGGGGCTTCGGTGGTTCGGAACCCACCTTAAACTGTAGGCCCCCTCAGAAAGAGCTGGTATCGTACCAAGATGGGGCCCCATGTCGAGGGGAATAGCCTTGGAGGTCGAAGCCGATTCTGTGAAGACTCGAAAATGAGTCAGCGATATCCTTGCGTAGAGGCAGGCTCTCTCAAGGGACCTCCGCTCGGTGGTCGCTGGCCGATTTAGAGCAATGAACACATACACATACACTTACATAACACACCAGGACAGTGCTTTGAATCTGTGCATCTACCTGATGACCTCAGAGGAATCGCTCTGTACACCCTAGCCTGCTAGGGAGGCTGCCGAATGGCAGAGTGGGTGAGGATCACTTTGCCTAATCAACAAAGGAGGACGTCGTTTACTGTGCGATAGGTAGGCCTGGCACCTGAGAGGTATAATCTCAGAACGCTGATAACAACGAAAAACCCACAGAGATCCAAAAACACTCGGCGAAGGATGGCCGGATTCAGAGTACTGCCTTGAGAATAAACACGGGTGTGGCACAATAGGCTTTATAGCTTGAGCGCCAGGGGTTGGGACATCACCCCCCCCCCCCCCCCCCGCCTACATTACAACTAACTAACTATGAATTCCAATTGTAAACGGTTCAGACAGCCTGAGGACTGTTTACGTTTCGATTCCCCCGACGTAGTAGGAAGGCTATTTTCAGGCAACCACCGAAACTATTGTTAAACCGGCAGTTTGGTCTACTTTGTAATTTTTAATAGACCCCCTCTTTTCGGTACACATGCATTTCAAAAAGTAGCGGTCCATTAACGCTTTTGCGCATTTGCGCATCATGCATGCCAGTGTTTTCCAGTGTTTTTTTTTGACGCACGACAATTTGGCAACTAAAAATCAATATAAGAGAATTAAAAAGCGACTCAAATATTTCGCGGCATATTGAGTATTGCAGCATGACTTCGCGGCCATGCTACGCTAGGTGGAAATTTCAGCCGTCAGGAAGGTTAGCATATATGGGACTGCAACTGCACACGCTCTTTTGGAGAAAATATTCTGAACGTAAAAGTAAGTTACAGAGGTCTGAATATTAATAGGTTTCAAGTGTACAATGCTAGAATAGGTGGAAATGTCAGCCGTCAGGAAGGTTATCACATGGAACTGCAACTGCATAAGACTTTTTGGAGAAAATATTGTAAACGTAAAGGTAAGTGATAAAGGTCTAAATAGTAATATTTCTCAAATGTAAAATCTGTTTTCTCAGTCATGTCCCATTCTTTTGTCGATTGACGACCTTTCAGTTTCACGAAATACAAGCAACTGTCCGAAATTTGAGGTTAGAATGCCATTAACCTGAAATTTTGGATGTTTTACTTTATTTCGTGAAACTGAAAGGTCGTCAATCGACAAAAGAATGTAACATGACTGACGAAATACATTCTATACTTGAGAAATATTACTATTTGTACATTTAGTACTTACTCATAGGTTTAAAATATTTTCTCGAAAAAGTCGTCTGACGTATTCCACTGACACGGGGGAGAGCGTACAGGGACTGTGGTGGGAGCTGCCGGAACTGCGCAAGTGGAAATGACCGTGTACGGCCGAGGAGAAATAGGAGAGACGGGAAATAAAGGAGAGGGGAAATAGATAAGACTTCACTGTATATTAGATAAAATTTAAAAAGCAACTTTTTTCAAAAGAATTAGTTCTTGAATTAATTACTTCTTCTAAATATGTTATTTTGCACTTGCAGCGAAACAATAAATTTTAGGGGGCAAAAGAAACTTAATACTGATGGGAATTTATTATATTCATTAAATAGCTAACCTAGTAATATTTTCTATAAAATGATACACTAATTTTAAAGTATCAAAAAGTGATTTCAGAAGATTCCAAGAGATTTTACGGGATTTTGGAGGTTGATGCGAATTTCCCCATATGGAAAAGGAAATAAATACCGAAAGTTTACATAAATTACCTATGGTAACTTATCGGTAACTTTTTCTAACGGTTGGTAAAATGTCGCCGCTAAAACTGTATCAGGGATCACTGATCAATCCCTATAGCAATCACCCTAGTTGAAGAGCTTCACAAAGTCATCGTACATCACGGTCGACACATAAAACCTTAAACTGACTAATAAGCCCAAGAAGTAATCCAGAATAAGAATAGAAGATCCATACTCTTCACCCCCACCACATCCACTAAACAAAACTCTCGACGAGGGCCGAAATCCCTCTTCTAGCATATATAATGTGTCCTTTACATCCATACGTTCATGCAAGCTCTCATGCTACTTTAGCCAAGCGGGAATCCGTGTAGATTTCGGCGTCGATTTGCATGTGGATTTATTAGAAAATAATTTAAAATATTAAACAAATTTTGAGGAATTAATGTCGCGATTTTATTTATTTAAATTAATAATTTCTTTCAAAATTATTTATTAATTTTAAATAAAAATACTAGGTGTTTTTGCGACTCTATCAGACATACCACACAAACGTCATGTCTGTTATAAATAAATTCTAAATATTTTAACTGCTTTACTAATTCATAATCTCACTGATTATATACGCCTTCGTCAAAAATGACTCAAATATCAATACTGGAATTTTTTTAATACAACGATGGATATATTTTGTTAAAATATATACAAGATGCTCTCAAAATCTTTTGGTATTTTTTTCAATAACCTTAAAACAAGCGTAAGGAGTAGCCAACACATAAGAGAAAGATTTATTGTAATTGACAGCCTGGAGGCAATAAACAAGTATATATTTGGATCGAAACAGGAAACAATTTTATAATTCTTCTACTTCGGAGAAGTTATACTTATTCTAGCATGGAACGAATCGGAGAGAGTGGGATTGGACTGATGCGAGGACCAGAAACCCTGAATTTATATGGGTCGTTCTACAGGTTTTTTTTTACGGCTGCACGACCGTATCAGCTATTTAGCTGGCGATTTTTCCCCCAATAGAAGGTGCCCAAAAACTGCCAAAAACGAAGTATTAGGTCTCTCGAATCAGATTTTTTGTGGACATTTTCGAGAACTTAAGGAAATGTATAGATTTATTCATCTATCGCTAAACTGCTGAAGGCTGGTGCCCTCCTCAGTATGCAACACAAACCAGCGATGACTCTTTCGGCTCTGGTTTTGTCCCTATAATTATCTTCAAATGACCGAAGTCGGGTGACCCTACTAAAAAAAAAGTCAGGAATCGTCAGAAAAAAGGTCAGGACTTCTGACCATTTCTGACCATGTTTGTTACGTTTCTCACCAGAAATCGTCCGGAAAAGTCAGAATTCGTGAGAAATGTTCAGAAATCGTCAGAGCTTGCGTTCGAAGGATAATCCTTTTATTAGGGGTCCAATAATGGAATGACATAAAACCTAATCCCTTTTATATTTCCCAGGTTATTTATATTATTCATCTATATATATTTATGCATATTCTCTTTTTACTTATAATTAATTAATAATATTTATATATGGAATGACTCTGAAGGTGAATCTGAAAATTTTGTCCGTTTTGACGTATCTCTTTCTCTTTACAAGATACATTATATTTGATCTAATTTTGAATTTTTTAGAAAAATGTTTAGGAACTGGACTAATTATTTTGGACATGCTTTGTACTCACAAAATACATTTCTCATATCAAGTTGGTAGTTGGGCTTATACTCTAAGCCAGGCATGCCCAACTCGGGGAAATTTCCTCCGGGAACACATGTTCCGAGTTCCCTACTCTTTCTCCTAGAGAGCGGGAGTGATGGTAAACGCTTGCGAGAATCTCTCCTCTGTGACGTACGCATCTACCACGCGCATGCGTCTGCCACCACTCCCGCTCTTTAGTAGAAAGAGTAGGGAACTCTGAACATGTGTTCCCGGAGGAAATTTCCCCGAGTTGGGCATGTCTGCTCTAAGCGATGAATAATACAAAGAATGAAACGCTACAGATTGGATTGAAACTTCGCTTGACGAAAGACATGCCCACAAAATGTTTCAGGCGATTAATGGGGAGTAAGTGCTTCCGAGGCTAGAGGTGTGAACGCGGTCGTATACACAGGTCCGGGGGCTCTCGCGTTGGGGGAGTTTCCTTACGTAAGCCAAAATGTTTCACGAACTGGCCACCGCGAGATATGGTGCACTAATCGAATAGCAAGGAATTTGAAAACGTAAACATGTTTTCTAACCTCATAATGCACGTAAGGAAGTTAGTTATTTTATGTGTGACATCAGAAGTATGGTAGATAGTGAATGACATGGTCGCCAAGGAGTCGGTCTGATTATGAATTACAGAGCAAAACAACATGACAAGGAGCATAAATTTGTATCTCCTAGATTGTAGTGGATTAGAATGAATGTAGAAATCAGAAGATTATTTATCATAGAAAGAAGTGAAGTAAAAGAAGCCTCCTAGGGCACTTTAAATGATACTGCACATAATTGCGATCATGGGGAAAGAATCATTGTACTAGAAAATATGAGTGGATGGGTTAGAGTTCACCGCGAAGTTGCGGACAGGGTGTTAAGTCAATTCGGACATTCGAAAAAGAATGGTAACAGGGACATATTGGTTAACTTTTGCATACAGAAGAGCTTGTTTATTACAAATACTTGATTTAAACATGAAATGATACACTGGTGCAGAGTTGAAGGCCACAGAATGATTGATTTTGTTGTTGCGGACGAGAAACTTACAGCAGTGAACCTCGATCAAAGATGAAGAAGAAAGAAAACTAAAAAGACGAAGCAGACGCGAATCAATTGATAGAGAAATATTAGAAACCGGAAGCGCGAATAGAATTTCAGAATAAGATAAACGAAAACCTTACTAGGTCAATTTGGGATACACTAATAAGAAATCATGATATAAAGGGCGCATGGTCAATGTTTCAGAAAATCATTCTTAGGAGTGCAACTGAAGCGTACGACACTGCAGTTGTAGGAAGAACAAAAACGCATGGCCGTTAACGAGAAGAAGCAATTGTAACGCAGAAAGTAAAATATTACAGATCTTGGCAATGGCGAGAGAATTATACTCGAAAATCATTATAGAGACAAGAACATAAAAGTAAAAATGCTAGTTAAAGAAAGAGAGGATAAAATAAAAGGGGAAGATGATAAGATAATGCAAATTGATTTTGAAGGAAATAGGAATAGCAAAAGACGCTAGGAAAGACGTTTACACGGAATTATTTGGAGATGAGGCTACGTAGCAGAACAACTACCACATACAAGTAGAAGACGATACGTTGGAAAACCCGATTGAAAGAATCTGTGCCTCTGAGATGAGAGACGTAAGTAAGAACTTAATGAATGGTTCGGCTGCTGGTGTGGATGGCATTACCTCTGAAATTCTTAAAAGCAGTGACGAGTATTTGGCTAATTATTATACCATTAAGCCTTTTCCCTTCCGGGGTAGGCGTGACTTGCTCGGTTGGAAAGTAGTGAAATAGGTATATAGGTATGAGGTTGATCGGTATATGGGTATAGGGTGGATGGGTATACCCATAATTTCTGAAGTGTACCCACCTCAAAAATGAAAGTTGTCCGATCGGGCTAAAAATTGGCCTAATTGTAGTCCTATTAGATAGTACTCCTCACACCAAAAATTAATTTATTTTGATGATTATTTATCAAAGTGGAGGGGGTACAATTTACGGGGTTTTCAAGCAAAGCCTTGCTTTCAAACGTTTGTAACTTATGTCCTGTTGCCTGAAACAAAATTTCACCTTCAATATTTTCGATAGATTTTTCCACAAACTTTCTGGTGGTGATAACGATTTTCAAAAGAAGTCAAAATTTGACCCGAATTTTTGAAAATCAAAAATATATTTGACTTTTTTTCAAATTCGGCACTTTTTTTTTCTTCAAAATAGTTTTAAAAGAAAGCTGAGATTTTTTCCTATGAGACCTCCAATTTTCAGAGTGGCAAATTAATTCGTCTTTGAGTAATAGAACGATACGTAAACAAGATGCCGTGATAGGGTGAGTAGCGCGCTATTTCCCCTAGTGCGCTCAAGCCGAGAATCTTTGTGCAACGCTTAGGAGCCACTTTTTAAAGTTAAGTAATATTATATGGCAATATTATGTGTCTTCCTGTTCGATTTTTCGGCGATAGTTTCAACAGTTGTTTTCTTTGCAGGCCTCTTTTGCGGTTTCTGTTTTTTTGCCATTCGAGAGAATGTCGTATTTCTCAGAGGAAGAAAACTTCTTGAGTTGAAGTTTTCCATCTTGAGTGGGAATGAAAGCGTTATACTGTAATGTACCTGGTATCGTGACGCAGCTTTGTCAAATCTGGCTTTCAGTAACTCGGTGGCTAAGGCATGATTTTCTTTGCTGCTGAAAAAAATTTCAGTTTCCTTACAGTTACTCTTTGCCCACAGAAACAAAGCATGGGGAGTGAGTATGTGATGTTTCGGAGAACATTGTAAGCTTGATCGTGCTGTTTGTCTCTTTATATTCGCTCCAATACCATCGCATGCACCCTTACCATGAGATGTAACATGGAAGTGCCATTCAGCTTGGATACCAAAATCTTCTTCATGGGCTTGGAGATTAACAAAGCTACTCTTATTTTAAATGTTGTCCTGCACCATTAGTAAAATAGTAGATTTTCTTTGGCCTGAAATGAGTTTTCAAGTAATCTACTATTATCTTTTGATACTCGTGAACAGCCACCGTGTCATGAGCTAATTTATCAGATATGATTGCGATACTTACGTGCTTGAGCTCTCCATCTTTTTTATAATAAATCACGACAGTGAATATTGTAGCTTGGTCGTTATTCCAGTGATATGATTGCGCTGCATTCTGAATTATGAAGGCGTAATTCTCAGCGAAATCGAAGCAAATCAAGAACTCCCCAGGCAATCAATTTTCCTTCAGGTTTTTGAAGAAAGATGATTGCTCCTTTGAAATGAAGTGATGAGTTTTTAATTTCAACAGCCTTTCACAGAAATCATCTACGAATTCATCAGTATCCATTACCAGAGTCTTTAGAGTACATCTGTCGGTCTGTAGCCAAATTTCAAACCTCACTTCATTAATACAATGCTCATCAAAAGCTTTTGTGCAGTCGTGATAATTTGTGAGCACCATGTCAGTATCCTCTGTTAAATGTGGAATATTTGTTTCATTCAACATCAACTTGACATTCTCATGATGCACGCAAACGCATACATTATGTGTGCCACTACTTCCTGCTAGAACACTTATTGTACCTGCATTCTCACTTATAATTGATAAAGCATATTCCCAATCAATTTTACACAGACCGTAATGCAGGCCTTGTTAATTCATCCTGACAATACAGAGAGCAGTTATTCTAGTAGCATATAATAGTACTTAAGTTGAAAAACTGGCACTAAAGCGTTGCACAAAGATCCTCGGCGTGAGCGCACTAGGGGAAATCGCGCGCCACTCACCCTATCACGGCATCTTGTTTACGTATCGTTCTATTACTCAAAGACGAATTAATTTGCCACTCTGAAAATTGGAGGTCTCATAGGAAAAAATCTCAGCTTTCTTTCAAAACTATTGTGAAGAAAAAAAAAGTGCCGAAATTTGAAAAAAAGTCAAATATATTTTTGATTTTCAAAAATTCGGGTCAAATTTTGACTTTTTTTGAAAATCGTTATCATCACCAGAAAGTTTGTGGAAAAATCTATCGAAAATATTCGTGGTGAAATTTTGTTTCAGGCAACAGGACAAAAGTTACAAACGTTTGAAAGTAAGGCTTTGCTTGAAAACCCCATAAATTGTACCCCCTCCACTTTGATAAATAATCATCACAATAAATTAATTTTTGGTGTGAGAAGTACTATCTGATAGGACTACAATTAGGCCAATTTTTAGCCCGATCGGACAACTTTCATTTTTGAGGTGGGTACACTTCAGAAATTATGCCCCGTATGTAGGTGTTATGTATAGATGTTTTAGATTGATCTGGAGTTCTCGTGTTATTTATATAAATGACACGTTCACTCCGCAACACTGCTCCGACCCAGGTTGCTGATCAATCTCTCTAGCGATCACCCCAAGTGAGGAGCCTCACAAAATTGTTATGTATGGTTCCCCACTTGGGCCCATCAGTATCCAAGGTCTTTGTTTCAGGCATCATTCACTCTATTGTCACTCTGTTTATAAACTATTTGTCGCCACATATTTCTGTCCTGGCATACTACTCTAGCTTCATTCACGTCCATGCATTTTTTCATGCATGCTCTTGTATTTCTATGGCTTCTTATGTCTCTTCGTATTAGTGTCTCATTCACAGATTCTAACCATTCTTTTGGCGGTCTACCTCTGGGCACCTTTATACACTTGCTTGGTCAGTCGTTCATCTTCCATTCTTTCAAGATGTCCGAACCACCTTAGCTGATTTCTTTCCAATATGTCAACTAGTGTCTCCCCTGTACCACATTCTTTGAGGATTGTCTCGTTTCGTACTTTGTCCATCAATGTTTTCCCGCATATTATACGCAGAGGTTTCAGGCCGATCGCGTTGATTTTACTCCTGTCCTTTTCTTGACAGGTCCATGCCTCGCTACCGTATAGTACAGTCGGTACGAAAATAGAGTTATGTATGGCCATTTTAGCTTTTTTTGATATGTTTTTATTTGTGAGGATGGACCCTGCTCTACCGATAACCTGCTTACCCTTATTTATGCGCCTATCTAATTCCCCATCTATTTTTCCGTCGTTAGTGAATAGACTACCTAGATATACGTACTTGTCAACTTGTTCTAATTTCTCATCATTTAGGACTATGTTGCATATTGTTTTCTCACTTTTTCCCTCAAACACCACGACTTTCGTTTTATTCACGTTAATTTTGAGGTCCATGTTCTTCATGCTTGTATTAAGCTTATTCAACATTCTTTGCAAGTCTTCGACTGATTCTGCCATTACAATCTTGTCATCTGCGAAAGCCAACCCACGTACCTTGACGGTTTCGAGATCTACACCTTCTTCGTCGAAGAGGGCAGTTCCTAGACACTTATCCATGAATATGGTAAATAGCCACGAGGACATAACGCATCCTTGTTTCACGCCTTGCATAATATCGAACCATTCACTCTTTTTCCCATTTACCCTTACACTCGCTTTACTACCTGTATGTATTGTTTTTATTGCTTGTAGGAGCCCTCCATTCACTCAATACTCTTTAAGGACTTCCCAAAGTTTACTTCTATTTACCGTGTCGAATGCTTTTTCTAGATCGATAAATGCACAGAAGACTTTCTTTCCTACTCTCAAACTTTTTTCTGCGACCTGTCTTAGGCTAAATATCTGATCTGTACATGATCTTCCTGGCATAAATCCACTTTGGACTTCCCATATTTTCTCTTCTGTAATTTCCATAAGAGTTGATAAACATATGTGCCGAGATTGGGAAAGTTCCAAATGATTTGAAAAAGACGAACGCTGTTCCAATATACAAAGGAACGGGTGATAAAGGTTACTACATTAATTACAGAGCTATCAGCTTACAAGTGCCGTAGACAAAATATATATTAGAAAAAAATATTCGCAAGGTAATGAAAATAACAGAAGAAAATATCTGGAAAAACTAATGTGGTTTATGCCAGGAAGATCATGTGCGGATCAGACATTTAGCTTGAGACAGATCAAAGAAAAAAGTTTGGAAGGACAGAAAAAAATTTTTGGTGCATTTGTGAATCTATAAAAAGCATGTGATAAGGTGGATAGAATCAAGCTTTGGGAAGTTCTGAAAAAGTATGTAGTCAATGTTTGTCTCCTAAACGCAATAAAAATAATATATGCAGCGAGGGGTTAACAACTCATGAAGTCAGGTGTAAACCTTCTCTGAAGTCACTTGAATTCACGTGTAGAGAATGAAATCACTTAAAGTCAGTGTACACTCCATCGGTCGAGTTGTGAACCCCTCGATATGCAGGTAGTAAAGCGAGTGTAAGGGTGAATGGACAACTATTACTGATTATTGATATTACGCAAGATGTTAGGCAAGGATGCGTTACTTTCTCTTGGCTGTTTATTATAATCATGGATAAGTGTCTAAAAATGGCCTTTTAAGACGAAGAGGGTGTGGATCTCGGGACAGAGAAGGTGCGTCGATTAGCATTTGTACATGATGAAGTTGTTACGGCAGAATCAGTTGATGGCTTGTAGAGAATCTTGAGCAGACTGTATAGTAGCATGAAGATCATGGGCCTTAAGAAGGAAAGGGTGAGAAAATAGTATGCAACATTGCCTTACAGGAAGAGGCAAAGATTAAAGCCGCAGTATTTTTACAATATATCTATCTGGATTAAAGTGCACTGCTTCATAAAAAGATTAATTTTTTATTCATACCTAATATAATTTACGTCATGACGATTTTATAATCGTTTAAAGTTTAAAGGAATGTTTTATTTTCAATTTGGTACGTAATACTCTCCTTTCCTGATAAAAATGTTTAGCTATTACGAACTCACAACTTTTATTTTCCAGATGAAGTCACTCTCCCCTATATTGTAGTGAAGTCTTTGTTTTGCTTCTACATAATAAATATTTAGAAGGCTAAAAAGGCTACTTTTCATCAAATTTACCATTTTCACATAGATTGAATCGCTATAGCCCAAACTTCATATGTGAATATTATATGCAAATTCGTACATTCCATCTTGTACAAAAAAAGCCCCAGACGCTTTTCTGTGCATTTTAATTTCTGAGATACTGTGGATTTTTGAAATTACCTCTATTTTCACGGTTTTCATTATTTATTTTCAAAAATATTGTTTGTATGTAAAAATGTTCTACCCAGAAATGGTTCACGTTGACTTTACATAATTTTTGTCAAAAAAACGAACGATACCTTGAAAAGTATGCATTTCGAAGGAAAATATTGTACACAAAAAATTTAGATCTCAATAAATTACTTATTTGTTCAGTAAAACATTTTTTCATGTAGTAAATAGTTTAAGAGTGAAACTAGTTTTTACGATGAAAATAAAAAGTCCCTTGAAATTTTTATAATTTATGAAGAAAGGTGTTGATTCTTTATTATACACTTTAAAAACAGGCTTAAAGGCCTTCAAAACTAGAACTACTTTATATTCAACATTCTGCTCTACAATCAATAGTTGTCGAGAACAAAAATTCATTTTGTCAAATTTTTTACTTTAGGTTTTTTTCGTGAACTAACAGTTTTTCTCAAGCAATTGATGAAATAATTAATAACTTTGGTGCATCTCTGGTAATAAGTGATGTTTCTTTAAAATAATAGAAAACACAAAAATAAGAAAAGACCATGATTTAAACATTTTAATATATTTAAACCATGAAAAATTGTTCTTGAAAAAAATAGGGGAACATTAATAAACAAGAATGTACAATGAAGCCATTGTTTAAACAAATTGCAATTGTTTAACACTAAAAAATAGTCTAACAAACTAGTGGAAATAAAAAACTTATTCATTCATGATTATTTTTGCAAAAAATATTTTTTTTATGTAATCAATTACCTTAATATTATATGAAACTCCTAATTAGTACTTACGGGGATTCTTTAGGACCCCATAAAAGTGTATAAATTTTATAACATTAAAAATTATGACCGATTCTTATTCTCTGAAGTATTCCGAACAGGAAAATGTATTATAAGCTACGTTAGTACCAAATTTTCGCGTTTGAATCACACATTAAGAAGAAGTTGCCTTTTTCCCATGTTAAATCAATGAAAGTGTCTACACTCGACAAGTAACAAAAAAATCTGGCTATTTGTACCGGAAAAATTCGGTTATTTGTACCGACATTTCGGTACCCGTAGCCATGGTCTAAATCAATGGGAAACTTCATGTTCTTTGGGGCACCGGTTAATATTAATCAATTTCGCTCAAATTTTGAGATATTTTTTTTGGCGCTTCGAACAAAACTAGGAGTTGAAATCAAAAAGATTCAAAATGGTTGATTCGCAATATAAATATGAGGCCACCCTTAAATGTTAAGGTGGTTTAAAACATGCAAAGTTAAAAAAATACAATAGTAAATTGTCGTCTAATACTATAGGAATCGTAATTTGTCAGTTTACCACATTTAGCGCCCTCAACTGGAAATAAATGAAAATCCGAGGACAGGCGATCACGTTTGTTGGCACCATCTCAGCCATAGGCGTACGGTCTCCTTGTAATACTTCGAGCTTTTTACGTTTAGAATATTTTCTCTAAAGCTAACCTTCCTGACATTTCCATCTATCCTGTCATGGCCATAACGTCATGCTAAAATACTCCATTCAAACCAACGTGGGCTTCCCGCTCTTCGAGCCTCTTTGTAATTGGTCAGCCACTGACGCGGGCGAGACCGTACAGGGACCGTAGTGGGAGGTGACGGAACTGCGCAATTTAAAATAGCCCAGCATGAGGGACTTGAAATAGGTAAGCCTTAAAATAGGTGCTTCTTGAAATAGGCAAGAGTTCACTGTATTTCCGATACGAGTTCTACAAGCATAGGTACACTAAAAGTCTTAATTATCAGAACATTAAATTATATGAAAAAAAGTGTCTCTCATAAAACATAAAAAAATATACTAATTTGTCCTGAAATTTTTCTTGAAATAAGATTTTTTTTTCTAAACATGCTATCGTCAAATTGTAAAAGTTTGAAAACTTATTTTAATAAAAAAAAGAAACAGTTTTTTATTTTTTTAATATTGCAAATCAACCACTTTTGTTCATTCTTCACATTCAAATGCACTGCTTATGTAGGTCAATCGATTCTTTTTTACACGAACAATAATTTTTATTCATACATGAAAGCTAAATTATTAGAATTACGAGTTGTAGTTGAATACCAAAAATAGAAATGTGCCCGCTGCGCGCGCTTTTTATCAACAAACGCAGCTCGCTTAGCTGGCAAGTTTGAGCGCACCTTAATACATTTGTGCACATACATTTGTGTACATACTTTTAAAAATTAAAGGGCAAAGCATCGACAATTGTAATTTGGTGATTGCAAATTTTCTTTTGTTAAAGCTCTTTCAGCTTTAACGAACACATTCTCATCACGTATCTCGTACTTCACACTCGATTTTGTCCAAAATGTAAACTTTTCTCCATTACGTTCAGTTCAGATATTGCAAAATCGCAAATCGGAAGCAAATTTCTAGATATACAAGGATTTTTACGTGAAATAAGGACATATAGAATTCAAAATATGAATTCTCGAACTCCGTGATCTTGTCTCATGACCACGGCAGTGAAAATAAATCACCCCGCGTGCATGATTTTATTTCTCGTTGTTTGGTACTTTAAGTCTCCGACTTCGTGAAATAAAATCATTTTAGGATCCGTGCTTTAAACTTTAAAGTCTCGGACTTATTGACCTTGCTAAAAGCATAGAATTCGAGACCTGAGAGTGAAAGGGGCGTGGCCTAATGCCTGAAACTTCGTGAACGTTGCTTTAAAAGCAAGGGTTCCGAAATCTTAGTTCTCGCGCTAAAGCGAGACTTTGTATCACAGAGTTGCGACTACTTATATCACTAATGTAAGCTATAGGGTAACAAAATCACGGATACGTCCGACATCGAAAAAAAATTTGTTTATCAACTTATCGTCAAAATTTATGTAAAAAAGAAATTTTAAATGAAGGAGCTGAACATTCTCATGATTTTTAAATTTTATTGTTATTTTTTGTAAAAAAAATATGCGTCCTATTGAAAAATAGTCTAAAGAAAAAATGTAGATCCTTTTGTGGGAAATAATTTTATTCGAACACCTTTTTTCGTACCTTGAGCATAGGGGGTAAGATAAGCCACTCAATTTTCTCGCAGCTAGGCTATCATTCCTTTTGTAACTGTTCTTTGTACTAATATCAGGAAGAACTTTATCAAACTTCTTTTTGAAACTTTTTCGTTGCATAGATTTGGAAAAAAAGAATGTAAAAATCTTAATGTTCTGCCATTTTGCGTTTGTTTAGAAAGTCCATGAATCGCACAAAATCACATATTAGAAGTGTTTCCAGTAGTTATTTAGATAGCTTATTTATTAAGCCTTAATTTTCCAACAGATTTATATATAATTGTAAAACAGAAATAGGTGGAATTTTGATTTTACTTGCAAGTGTCACATGGAGCGGCATGAACCACTGTTCTGGGGCGGAATGAGCCACCTTTTCCTGTGCATCCTAACCTCAATAGTGTAGCAATCAGTAGGTTAAGATGCAACGTTTCATTGTATCAAAATTTGCAGTGTCTTAATTATGGTGCAAATGTTTAAAAAAGTTTGACAGCTGCATTGTTATCAGGCGCGGATCAAGAGAAGAGTCCTGGGCATGGGGGCGTCAGAAAATTGTACACACATGCTGTGTATACAGGGTGTTTTTTTTAACTTGAGACAACGAAATATCTCAAAAAATACGCATCCTACGGAAAAAATGTCTGGAATAAAAACTTTTTATTTTCGAGGGGGAAAAAAGATTTGTTAAAATTTACCCCACCCCCACCCCCACAGGAGGCAGGGATGGGGGTAACTTTGTAATTTCAAATGGCAACCCCAATTTTTTATCACAGATTCAGATTCTCCTTTACGAAATACGTAAGTTTTATTCGGAAAATTTGTTTCGATTCGCGATAGATGGCGCTGCAATTGCGAAAAATGAAATTGTTGACACTACTTTTATTCTACCCAGGAATAACGACGCGGACGTAGTAGTTGTCTATTCCCTTCGGGGTGCTTAATTTCGGTGAGTCCCCTTGCCTCTCATCATCCATCGGGGTGCTTGAACTTTTGGCAACGGGACAGTAAAAGTGATAAAACTTTCGAAAACCATTCCCGAATGAGGTTGGTTGACGACAGTCGATTTTGGATGTAGACATTACATATCATCGAGTCTCCACTGTCTACAATCCTCGACGTCATTTCGGCCGAGCGATAACCGCGTTTATCCGTGCTTAACGTTTATTCATTAGGAAGGTTGATTGTGTTCATTTGGTTTGGGTGTGTTGGTTGCTTTCGTTTGGGTTATTGTTGTTGGTCACGTTCGTTTGAGTTGGTTTGGGTGTCGTTGTATTTCCTCATTACCTTACTTCATTACTTTTACAATGGAAATTCTATCTCAGCAACAGAAGATTGAAATGATTCTCATTTATGGAGAAAGTGGCAGGAATATCAATGATGCTCTCACGCTTTATACTCAACGCTTTCCAGAAAGTGTTCCTTCACGGGCTTCTTCTGACCGGGTTGTCCGAAACTTCATCACTGATGGAAGTGTACAACCGAAAAAAAGGAAACGTCAAGTAACAGTTACTGGAGTTGATAATGAAATTGCAATTTTAGCTGCAGTCACTCATGACCCTCATGTTAGTACTCGACAACTAAGCCGCGATTCCGGAATGTCTCTATCCAGTGTTTGGAAGGTATTAAAACGTAATAATTATCATCCGTATCATATTTCACTGCATCAAGAACTTCATGGAAATGATTTTCAGAACCGAGTGACATTTTGTCAATGGGCGGTTCAGCAGATACAAGGAAACCCGAATTTCTCTTTTCTAGTACTCTTCGCAGACCATGGTAACGTTAATCGGCACAACATGCATTATTGGAGTGTAGAAAATCCACAATGGCTGCGTGAAGTTGAGCATCAGCGTCCATGGTCCGTGAACGTTTGGTGTGGAATAATTGGAGATCAACTTATCGGTCCGTATTTTATTGATGGAAATTTGAACGGTGAAAAATATCGTGACTTTTTAGAAAATCAACTTCCAATATTGCTGCAAGACCTAAGCTTGGAAGTGCGACACAACATGTGGTTTCAACATGACGGTTGTCCAGCAGATTATGCCGCAATCGCGAGGGAAGTACTCAATCGCGAATTCAATGGAAGATGGATCGGTAGAGGAGGTCCAGTAAATTGGCCTGCCAGATCGCCAGATCTTACGGCGCCGGATTTCTATTTGTGGGGTTATCTAAAGAATCGCGTGTATCAAGAAGTGCCCACAACTCGTGATAACATGATCGAGCGAATCAGGTCTGCTTGTGCACAAATATCACCAGACACAATTCGCAGTTGTGTGGAATCTTTCAAAGCTCGGATTAACAAGTGCATCGAAGTGCGAGAACACCATTTTGAGCACTTATTGTAAAATAATTAATCGAAATCAAGCATCCCTGTGGTGAGAGGCAAGGGGACTCACCGAAATCAAGCACCCCGATGGATGGTGAGAGGCAAGTGGACTCACCGAAATTAAGCACCCCGAAGGGAATAGACAACTACTACGTCCGCGTCGTTATTCCTGGGTAGAGCTAAAAGTAGTGTCAACAATTTCGTTTTTCGCAATTGCAGCGCCATCTATCGCGAATCGAAACAAATTTTCCGAATAAAACTTACGTATTTCGTAAAGGAGAATCTGAATCTGTGATAAAAAATTGGGGTTGCCATTTGAAATTATAAAGTTACCCCCACCCCTGCCTCCTGTGGGGGTGGGGGTGGGGTAAATTGTAACAAATCGTTTTTCCCCCTCGAAAATAAAAAGTTTTTATTTCAGACATTTTTTCCGTAGGATGCGTATTTTTTGAGATATTTCGTTGTCTCAAGTTAAAAAAAACACCCTGTATACAGGGTGTCTCAGACTCAAGTGTCCGGACTTATATAGCTGTATAAAAATAAAAAATAAAATTTTAAATAGAAAATTCTTTTTCCAAAAATAAGTTGAAGTTTTAGTTTTTGAGTTATAAAATATTTAGGCTGGACCAATCAGGTGCGCGGTATAAACAGAGGTGCGTACGCAGGGATGTGCAGTTACGCGGAAGAATGTGCCGGACTATATAGTGCTTAACAACTTTTCCAAGAAAGGATAAAAAAGATGTTTTGTTTTTGTTTTTACTGTTTGACTCAGACTTTTTTTCCAAAACTTTGACGTGCATTATTTTTGTTTTAAGATTTGCAATCTACGTAATAAACCATATAGAAATTATACAGAAACCCTACGGACTTTCTGTTGATCACCAAATTAGTGTCGGACTGTAAATAAGCGTCAAGACTGAGGTCCCCGATCTGCAGTGGTGATAAGAGCGCTTGAGCGAAAATACGAAAACCTCGATATCTCGGAAACTAAGGCCCATTAAATCGAAAGAAAAAATATTGCCTTAATTGATTTTGATTTACTTTTATCCCGTAAAGCCCCAGTGGAATCGGCGATGTACATCTCGCGTCCTCTCCTTGTTGGTTTAAAGTGGAACTACTTTGTTAAAAATCAATTTCTTTTTGGTTGATAATTCATCATTTTAATTTAAAAATATTTTTTTTGTTCAGAATTTAACTATTTTGTTAACATACTTTAAAAATTATTTTTCTCATCTGAAAATTTAATTATTTCCTGTTTGGTTGAACATCTACCTTCTTCAGTTGAAAATTCATGAATTTTGTTAAAAATTAATATTTTTTGGTAGAAAATTAATCTTTTTGGTTTGAAGTTCATTTCTTTGGCTTGAAAGTTAGTTTTTTTAGTGGAAAATTATTTTTTTAACTGAAAATTTAAGTATATCATGTTTGGGTAATAATCTTCTTCAGTTGAAAATTAGAATATATGTTTAAAAATTCCCGTATTTTGCTAAACTTTGTCTTTTGCGGTAGAATATTAATCTTCTTGGTGATGAAATCACATTTTTGGTTAATAATTAAACTATTAGGTTGAAAATTCCATAAAAATTTTTAATATTTTGTTAAAAATTCATGAATTTCGTTTAAAATTGTTCTTTTTTGGTCGAAAATCTCAATCAACTGAAACTCAATTTCTTAATTATGTGTGTGAATTTGGCAACATTCCTTCCTTCCAGTTTATCAAATTACACAATCGGCCTTGAGAAATAGCGACAACGCTTCCGAGATTTTCGTGGCACATCTACTTTTTTGAGAAACATTTTTTACGACTAAAAGAAAATCTACTCGACCTACCTCAAAATTATTAACAACAAATTTATGGATTGTTTTTAGGTGAACACTTTTTGTCTATTATTTTTTTTGTACCTTGTGTCGTTTCTCAAAAAAAATTAATCGTATATTTTTAATGATATTTTTTGTGATTAAAATAAAAACTGCGCGTCCTATCAAAAAACTATTCATGACAAATTTGTAGCTATTTTTTGGATGAGCAACTTTTGTCTATATACATTTTATTCATAGCTGGTGTCGTTTGTCGAAGAATTAAATTTTTTATTTTGTTTTTTACGAATAAAAATAAAACTGTGTTTCCTATCAAATGGTGATTCACAACAAATTAGTAAATCTTTTAGGTGCACAATTTTTGTCTATTCATATTTTTTCGTATCTTGCATAGTTTGACCGCAAAATGGAATTTTTTATTATTTTTTGTGCGAGATTTGAATTTCCGATTTTTCAAGAAAATTAAAAAATTTGTTATGATGATCTTGTAGGGCTTTCAAAAAGCAACAATTTCTTCTCTTGACTTTTTTTCATACCGTGCGTTGTTTGTCTTCAAATTTTCATTATCGTTTGATTTTTAAAATTTTGTGAATGCTATAACGAACTCGTCCTACAAAAATCACTTTATCTGTAGGCCGAATAGTCGGATTATTTCTATACGTGCAGACACACCCTATCTGTAAGTCATAAATACGTGTGCCGAAACTTCGGTATGATCAGCTACATTTTTTCGATAAGAATTCAAGGGGGAAGGGGCTATTTGTACCGACATTTCGGTACGAATAGCCGGATTTTTTCGGTACACGTAGACACTTCGTTATCGGTATAAAGAACATTTGATTAAAACTTCATATTTGATATGCTTTAGCTAGAAATCAGTTAAATATATACCTATTTAAATTTTTTTAAATCCTACAAAGCAAAATGCAGGTAGGCCATCCGAAAAGGATTAAAAATCAAATTTTTATTCAATATTGCATATACAGATTAAAAATTTGGAAACTCAGAATCTACGGGTTTCGACGATTTCAGATACTTAAAAATATTTCCAAAAAGTTACAAATTAGGATAAATATAATGTATCTCGTAAAGAGAAAAAGATATGACAAAACAGACAACATTTTCATATTCACCTTTAGAGTCAATTAGTGTACATATAAGTATTAATAATTAAATGTAAGTAGAAAGAGAATGTGCAGAAATGAATTTAAATAATGAATACAAATAACCTGGGATAAAAGGGATTAGGTTTTATGGCATTCTATTCTTGGAACCCTGATAAAGGGAATCCTTCAAATATAAGTTCTGACGATTTCAGAACATTTCTCCGAATTCTGACTTTTCCTGAAGATTTCCGTCGAGAAACATAACAAAGGTGGCCAGAAATGGTAACAAAAGTGGTCAGAAATTATCACAAATCATGATTTTTTCGGGTGATACATATATAACTTCTTTTTTAGTAAAGGGCGCAAATGATAATTTCAACAGATATATTTCGTAACATAAATAAAAATATAGATAGAAGTATTCAATAGAATCAATATATTTTAGTTTACACACCTGTTTATTAAATCCATCAAACAGCCTTCAAATAATTCTGGCACATTCCACAGTTTTGATTTCAGTGACACACTGATAATCTCCAAGAATTTTGTAAACACGACTGTCGCGCCTCTAATGGCAAAAAATTGTAATCTGCAAGATAAATTCAGATAAATAATTTATAAAAATTCTATGCGAATTGTGATAACTGACAAATAATAAATTGACGATGCTCACAAACATGTGCCATAAAATATGTTTTTCTAATTTTAAAAAAATGTAACACTTCACAAAGTGTTATTTCTGGTACATCCAAATATTCGAAATACGCTTTATTTTGACCTTCAAAAGGACGAAAACTGAACAGAAACTGTTTTGTTTACTTACTTGACAACCTTGATGAAAAGTCAAGCAGTAAAAACAATGCGAACACTCATCAAGATTCACCAGTTATTATGTTTCCATACCGGCCGGTAACTCACAGATAGAAAAAATAATGTGCACGCACGTGGACAAAGCGAGCTATATCGGCCATCCGGCCATCTGCGAAAATCGGCGATTCGTGTGACTGTGTGAACTGTGAGTGTGAGATTAGGCCGATTAGGGAGAGAGTAGAGTAGAGACGTAGACGGTTAAACTCGCCTTGTCCTGGTGTCGCCAAGGATGGGAAGTTCTTCTACCATATGAGGTATTAGGTATTTTCACTTCATAGTCAGCTAACTTCACTTCGTTAACTGCTGAGGGGAAAACAATGAATCAAATGCATGGGATTCGCTCCATTTTTGCCCTATTTTGTTAATATCTTCGTAAAAACTAATTTTTTCTACATAAGTGCATTTGAAAAATAGTTTCTATTTTTTTAAAACTATTCAATCAAATAATAAAATGTTAATAATTATTATTCATTACGAAGATATTACAAAAATCAAGTTTTGTTCCATGCATTTTGATCCACTGTTTTCCCCTCAGCACTCAACGAAGTGAACTTAGCTGATGGTTGATGTGAGAATACCTAATCAGGTATTTTCACTTCATAGTCAGCTAACTTCACTTCGTTAACTGCTGAGGGGAAAACAATGGATCAAATGCATGGGATTCGCTCCATTTTTGCCCTATTTTGTTATTATCTTCGTAAAAACTAATTTTTTCTACATAAGTGCATTTGAAAAATAGTTTCTATTTTCGAAGAACTATTCAATGAAAAAATAAAATGTGAATAATTATTATTCATTACGAAGATATTACAAAAATAAAGTTTTGTTCCATGCATTTGATCCATTGTTTTCCCCCTCAGCACTCAACGAAGTGAAGTTAGCTGATGGTTGACAATGAGACAAGAATAACCAATTGAAAAAAGAGGGAGAAATGGTGAAAAAGTCAACCAAAAACCAACCTCTTACTTTTTCCTTTATCGGTCTTTTTATACTACCAGGGGACCAACATGTTTCGAGGTCAATTTAAACCTCCTCATCAGGGAATTATTTATTGGATAACTAAAGGTATGAGTAAATTCATATATCTATAAAAATTCTATATTTCTTATACTTCCTGTGAAATATGAATTAATTGAGGAATTTATTGTTTTTAATGAAAACAAATTTTTTTTAATTATTTAGTTAAAGAAAATACTTTAACATAATTGATAACACCATCCCAAACTATTTTATAACTTGAGAGCTCCTTCCCTAAATTGGTAACTTTGTTTCTCTCTCTCTCCCTTCAAAAACCTTTCGTTAAATTCTCTATTTTTAATAAAAAAATTTTAAAAATTGTTAATTTTCGACAGGTCAATCCGTCATATTAATGCTCTCATAATCAATATTATTTATTTTTTTTTTAAACAAAACTATTTTAATTATTTTTTTAAAAAATTATTTTAACTCATCTGTATTTTGGTCCTATGTTGAAATCCACTGTTTTGCTACATTGTTCTGTTGTCATCTTCCGGAAAGCACCATTTAAACAAAAATTTTTTTAACATTTCAATTGTTCTAACACCAATTAACTTCTAAAGGTATTTTTTTCTTAAAAAAAAAATTATTTAAAAATACTCAAAATTTTAATTTTTAATTTTAAACATTAAATGAGAAAAACGAATACACGATGCGAAATGTATAAAGTCACAAGTGACGTATTAAGAGCACCGAAGCAAACTAAACTCATTTTTGAACTCGAAAACTCTCAAAGCATGGGCATTTTAGAAATCGTTTCCTCCCACTTTTTAGAGAGAGAAAGGGAGATAGATAGAGAGAGAGAGAGAGAGAGAGAAAGAAAAGACCCTTTTGATTTTTATAGCTTTTTAAAAGATAAATACATAGGCACATTGTCTTTTCCGAGTTTCTTTATCTTCCCATAGAAAATAACTACTTGAATAAAAACTTGGTGCAATGAAAAAAGTCACATGCGTTCGATATTTTTATTTTTGAAAAATTCATTACCTCTTAATTACAAGGGAAGACGCATCGCTATAAAAAGCAACAACTTACTATAATACAATAGCAATAATTTAAACGTAGTGGTATTTAATTTAATTATACTTAACTAAAAAAATATAAGTAACGTAACCTTTAAAACGTACTCTCGATACCAACTCGACATGACGAAGCTTAAATAAAAATTGCAGGTGTCTACTATTTACTAGAATATTTTTATAATTTAAAATAAGTAGGCACTTTTAAGGATAATTTTATATAATCTAATCGTTTTTTAAATAATTTGTAGCACCCAAGAATGGCAAGTTTAGAAATGACAAATATGATAATTCTGTTAAAAATGGAAGAAATATAAATACAAATCGAGTTAATATTGCGTTCGAAAATTTTAAATAAGGATTGCAATTTCGTTAAATTTGACTTAGAAAGTTTTTTCAATGCGTGGAAATTGTAACAAGTGCTTTTAGTTGTCGGAAAAACCGAGAAAATTGCAGGGGACAGTTGCTCGTTGATTATAAGTTGACAATTATGTATAATTAAAATACACAACCTGAGAAAACTTTCCTTGATAAATACTATTTACAAAATTGATTAATCGCTTGCAAAACGTTTCGGAAAGAGTAGATTTATGTGAGCTGAAAAATTTCCTAGCAAATCACATTAGAAAAAATAGACTAAAAAAGTCTTCATAGTAATCAGAAGTTTTTTAAATCTGGAAACAGTTTTACTTGGCCTTCCCTCCATATTTATTAGTCCTTAAAGTTTCTTCATTATTCAGATTGGCACGAACAATCGCCTTAAAGAGAGAAACGAAGAGCGCAGATTATAAAAAAACTTCTTACAAATTTAGAATACTGTTGAAATTTGTTTAGAGATTTTCAAACATCGATAGTCTTGAAAGTTTGAGATATTTTAATCTCTTTGTCTTTTTGCTTATTTATAAAAGTTTTGCAAACAAGTACGGACGCACAAAAATTTTGATTTATTTGCGTTCGATATGAGTACACTAAACAGCGTCAAAAATCTATAAGTATTAAAGTTTTTTCACTTGAACTTACATAGGTCGCTGTACAAGATTTCGTATTATACAGGTTTATCTACAATTTCTACAATTCATTTTCATTATCTTCTACCATTTTCCTTGTAGGAGAAGAGAATGGATAAACCTTTTTCAAGGTGTAATAATTGGTCATGTAATTCTGGTCCTTTGGAAAAGAAACGATAAAATAATTATGAATTAATTAGATAACCTCGAGATTGCACATATTTTTGGCTTCTTAGGCCGTCCACGTAAATTCGGTCGAAGAATTATTATTGCAAAATAGAAAGGAGCTGCGATTTTTCAATTTTTAGTCAATTCCGATATCACATTATTCTGACATTTCATATAAATAGCGAATTGCACACTAAAGCCTCTTATTTAAAAAAAAAACAGCAACCCCCTTTGGTGATACGAGTAAAGATTCGCCGAATTCAAGATTTGTGCGTGTTCGATCATAAATTATTACCTTCATTTTCTAAAACTAAAATCTAAACTTAAGTTTTTCAATCGACTCAATAAAGTTCTTAGAATCTTGACATGTTTTACGTTTTACAATTATTACCGAACGTTGTTTTCACTCAGACTGTTTTTCTTTTCAGTGAGTCACAACTGGCGATAATTCAATTACTCTAAAATAATGCACTTGGCGAATCCCTGAAAAAACTTCCCGTGTTATAATTTATAAAATGATCGAAAACGATCTACACCTTTTTGGCAATTTTCGTACCTGAAAAACAAATTTTGTCCAAAAAAGAGAACTACCTTTTTTGGAAAATTGATCAAAAAAATAAACAGAACAAAAATTGGACAAAAAGGTGTTTATGATTATCTACCTATGGATGCTTAAGTTTGAGGTAAACTCGCTGCAGAATTTACGCTTTTTGTAAGTATCCGTGTCTTGAGCGATTAAATATTGTTCGTGAAATCTTGAACATTTTTGCTCGGCAGATTTTCGAATTAAATACAGAAAATAACAATTACGCAGACTGTTTTCCGGCCAAAGTTAAACTAGAAGAGAATCTTATTGAATCTTTCAGAATGTACTATAACATTATTGACTATTACAAAATCTTCAGGATCATTCCTCAAATTTTCAAAATTTTAACAGATATTTCGAGAATATTCCTCAATTACTTGAAATACTTTTGAATCTTCTATAATTTTTTGAAGAATTCATAGAGGTACCAAAATTTTGTTGTACATTACAGAACATTGTAGAATGCTCTGGCAATTATACCTAACTTTAAAAAATTTTGAAGGCATACATTTTGAAATACTGAATATTCAAGCATTCAAATATTGAATATTCAGATTCTGAATGTTCCAAAAAGTTTGGAATGTTGAAAATTGTATGAATTATTGCAAAATACAGTAGATTGTTGTGTAGCATTCCAAACTCTTTAAGAACAGTCAACAATATTTTTCAAAGAAACTTCAGAAATGCATTAATTTTTGAACGTTTTAAAATTTTCTAGAAAATTCGAGCTGATTCAAGCATGTTCAACAACAAATTCTATAATATATCAACATTTTCTGGAATATTCTAGAATTTTCCTGGAATAAAATTTTTTCTAGAATTTCGACACCATCTGCTTCCAATTTAAACTTAATAAACTCGAAATCGGAACTAATGAAGAATATTTAACAGTGATGTACAAAATGACATCGGGTCAGATTCGAGAAAGTTCGATTTAAAAATTTGTTTCCGGTACCTTATTGCAAGTTACAGTAAATTACCATTTGATTGAAACATTTCTCATATTATGTGATAAATTAACGGGTTTATTCTTAAAATTCCAATTTTTTGGGAGAATTTCCGGTAAGTTACCAGTTATTTTTGGAAATTTTCAAATCGAACTTTGGGATCGGGTTTTTAAACCTGAAATCCGACGGTTTTTTTTTCAAAAATTCAGTACCTGCATGTATTGAAAAGAATATAATTGGATTCAATTGATCAATTTCGTTTTCTAGTATCAGAATTACAGAAGGAATTATAGATTCGATTGAATGAAAAATTTTAGTTATTATACTAATTAATAGTTTATAGTTATAAGTAAAATAGTATCTTTTATATCTACAATAAACTGTTTCTAAGGGGAAAAAAAAAAAATTTTGTTTACATTTATATTTACAAACGACGATTAAATTACAATATTCGTCTAGCAATATGATTGAAAAGCGAAATAATTGATTTAATTTGTTTTTATTTATCAAATACTTGAGTTTAGAAACTGAGAATAGAACAGAAGACTCAATCTGGAATTTAATTATTCTTTTTTGCCTCGAAGCTGAAATGAGATTCAGTAGAGTAGTTGCATTTTTGAAAAAAGTCGTTTTTTCTGGATATATCACAATAAAAACTACCTTTGCTGATATTAATCGATTTATAAAATCAAGTCTTTCGATATATCGTGAGATAAATCGATTATTTTCTCGATACTTAATGATTGAATCGATATATCGCTAAAAATCTATACTTCATGCCTAGCATCAAAAACTGATACTTTTAGATAAATTTTTATCGAAATTAGTCGACTCTTAATACCTCAATAATCGATACTTAATGTCTCTATATGTATCGATACATCGACAAAAATGTACTTACTTCAGAGCTTACTTCCATGCAATAGATCACATGCATCGATTTTTCGATGTAGGATTCAAGACAATTTTTGTCTGTTCTTACAAAATAGCTTTGCATTTGTAATTACCCTAAGATCGTGTTTTTACGTTAAATTAATAAAAAATGAGATCAAGTAACTCTCCAGCCCGTTGATCTCTAGCAATCCTGCAGCGAGTTTTTGACCTCTTTTTGTCCTTTTAAGTATACAAGAAGACGTGGGTGACTAGTAAGCATCACGAGAGTTTGGACTTGTTCTTCCTAAAAGCGGGGAAATGGAGCTTTCTGCGCCTGCGCTTCTGCTCATCGTTATCCGCCGTGGAATTAGAATCGGTGGAAAGTGTCTCGTCGTCGACGGACATAACAGTGGGCAAATCCTTGAGGGACTTTTTCGTCGTGACGAAGCGATTGAGCCTCTCCGAGGCGTCGAGGGAGTTCTCGGAGTAGGAGGTTTTGGAAAGGAATGATGAGGTAGGCTTGTCTTCGGTGAAAACCATGTTGGTGTCCTGGCTGAAGGAACGCACCATCATAATGGCCTTTTCATTGGAGGACGTAGGACGTTCTTTCGCCGACTCTTCGCCGCTCTCGCCCACCGTGAAGTGCACCGCCTCCGGCGGCGTCTCCTTACCCGTCTCACTGCTTGATGAATCCGGAGGGATCGACGATTCCTTCCAAGTTATATTCTCCAGGGTACCTGTAGACACAGTCACTACTAATGTATACAAAGCAAAGCAGTTTCGGCTACAAATTTCTAGCTAAGCAACACACAACGAATAGACACTTTCAGGACATCCACTTTTTAAGAGCAATTCTAAATCATAATTTTGTCATTAACGGTAATTACAGAAATGCCAATTAAATCTTGCATCGATAAAGCTAATTTGAAGCCAATGCTATTTTTTTTCAAGACATTAGCAAATTGCTTTAATTTATTTGTGACCTACACTGTTTTCTCAACCATGTTCAAAATAAGACTAACAGTGGCTGATGAAATTTAAAAAATAGTTCAGTGACTTTTCTCGTATACCAGATTTCAAAGATTCCAAAAGAGTTAAAGAGATTTCTAGGGATTTCAAAGGATTGCAAAGTTTTTCCAAAAATTTACAGAGTTTCCGAAGAATTCTAATGAATTTCAAGAAATTTTATTGGATATAAAAAAAATTGAAGGAATTTCGTTGGATTTCATGAAACTTTATAGGATTTCAACGTGTTTTTACGGAATTTCAAAGATTAGGCAGATTTCCACGGATATAATGGAATCGTAAGAGAGACTTCAACGGGTTTCGAGAGATTAAGAATTTTCCCGCATTCTAAAGAATTTCAAGAGATTTCCAAAAATTATTAACGATTGGGAAATATTTCACAGGATTTCAAAGATTTTAAGGGATTTCATAGGATATCAAGCGATTACAAAAGAATGTCAAAATATTCCCGGAAACTTTTAAAGGATTTCAAAGGGATTCTGATCGATTTCTACGGATTTCAAGGCATTTTTACGGCATATCAAAAACTGCGAACATTTCAAAAGATTTTATGGAATTTCAAGGGATTTAAAGGGATTCTAAAAAATGTTAATAGATTTCAAAACATTTTTACCGATTGTGAAAGATTTCAAGGGATTTCATGAGATATCAAAGGCTTTTAAAAGATTCCACAGAAATTTGCGGGAATTGAACAGTTTTTGACGATTTAAAAAGTTTTTATAGAATTTCAAAGGTTTCAAAGGATTACGAAGAATTGTACAAATTTACGTGATTACCATGTAATTCAAAGATTTCTAAGGATATCGCGGGATTACATGAGATGTGTACACAAGACTTGACGAATAATTGATCAACCTCTCGAATTTTTCGAAAATAACAAAAATAAAATTATTAAAGCAATTAAATGTCCTGGAAATATTTCTGCCTAAAGTATAAGGCACTTAATTATAAAAAACCAAAATATTTTACTTTTACAAACACTCTACCTTAATTTTTTAAATTCTTTTCATAAAAAATGCTGTCGTTTATTAAAATTTAGAAAAGAAATATGACAATGAAAGAGTTAGAAAATTTCAGAATCAAGAAATAAACATTTGTAGTCGCTTCGGACTTAAAAATATAACTACAAAATATTCTGCAGTAATTATAGAAACTTAAAAAAAACGTATTTGGTTAACGAAAAAAAAAAAACATTCTAAAGTGTATGACAAAATATCTTATGGTTACCAGTATTGATTTTTGCCGTCATAGTCTGAAAACTGGTTCGGAAGCTGATAGAAATCGCATTTTTGAGCTTAATAGATTTATCCAAATTGAGTTTTCAAGTCCGAAAGCGACCTTCAACAGTATCCTTTAACACTTGTTTGCAAATGAAAATTTATAAGAATGCTATAAAAAAAAAGATCACCGTTTGAAAAAATAATATTATTAAGTTTTAATTGAGCACAATCATGCAAATTTGCGAAAAAAGCCATCTTTTATCCTAATATAAACATAATTTTTATATCTGATTTTGGCATTAAAAATCTGAGACAAAAAAAATCTTATAGAACTAAAAATCTCAAAAATAGTCTCAAAACTCATATAAAAATTATGACATATTTTACTTGAATGAAAATGGATTTTTTGTTCGTTCCCATACGATAAATAGAAAGATATCGAGTAGAAAATTCTAAAGATTGAGCAGCACACTATAGAATTTTCCCCTCAGTGAAAATTCAAAAGCAAATTTTTTCCATAAAACAAAGATAAGTTGTGAAACGTATAATATTTTGAAGGATGTGGAAATTAATAAAAAAAAGAAGAAATTTTACAATTGTATGTAATTGAAATTATTACATTCCAATTGTGAAACCGTCCCACGGGGATTAGAATTTAATTACAATTTTTATGTTTCGACTTTAAATTCCTAGGATTATAGATTATACCCATAACTTTTCAATCTTCTATTACAAGGCTTACAATTTTCCTTTATATATTTTTTCTTAAATTGTATATATTCCAAAAATGGCATCAAAATAAAAACATTGGGCTGAGATTGTTCATATCTTGAGTCTATATGGATTTCCCGAAATTTTGGAAACCATTCAATATTAGAAACGAAGTTAAATTATAAATATGAACTATCAAATAATTTTTTTTTTTAATTTTATACGTAATTTTTTATTAATAAAAATAAAATCTTTTAATTTAAGTATCACGTGACAATTTGGATAAAATCATGATATTCGTGACCTTACGAGGTCAAAATTTTGACCAAAACTATCACGCCAGATTTAAATATGAAAACTTTTTTTTTTTTTATTTAAAAATTATGAACAGTATGAATGTAAAATTAGGTTAGATAAATGTGTATGAATATGTCATTCATATGAAAATAGCGTGATACATTCCCTTAAATTGTTAATATGGCCATTACGATAACAAAGCAAGCGACATTTTTTAATCATGTGTCTGATGTTAAAAACAATATAATGATTATATTATATTATATTGATAAAATCTTATTTTTATTTCTCGAAAATTTCTAAGCTCTAAAAATGTTGAAACTTAATAAGCGTGAAAATGTTCGATACTCTGCGGACTTCTTTTCGGGGACATATCATGTTACATGCGGTATGTCACATTTGCGGCACGTCACACCTGCGGCATGTCACACCTGCGGCATGACACACCTGCGGCATGACACACCTGTGGCATGACACATCTGCGGCATGTCACACCTGCGGCATGTCACATCTGCGGCATGTCACATCTGCGGTATGTCACATTTGCGACACGTCACATCTGCAGCATGTCACATCTGCGGCAGGTCGCAACTGCCGCATCTTTATCTAGCGGCTTCTTTCCCGCGCGGCATTTCTCACAGTAAAATTGACATTTTTTCGGCCTCTCACCGCACCCCTGTGACTGACCAAAGAAATAATGTTGGTCGAACCCCTACCCCTTTTCCAACGTCACGTGGGGGGCGGAAAGGTACCCCTGCGACTGGCAATAGAAATAATGTTGGTCGAACCCTTATTCCTTTTCCAACGTCTCGTTGGGGGCAGGAAGGCACCCTTGTGACTGGCCACAGAAATAATATT
The DNA here is from genome assembly GCA_932178445.1 of Andricus quercusramuli. Taxonomy (NCBI): domain Eukaryota; kingdom Metazoa; phylum Arthropoda; class Insecta; order Hymenoptera; family Cynipidae; genus Andricus; species Andricus quercusramuli. The sequence goes on from CAKNXH010056888.1 coordinate 61,876, forward strand.
GGTCGAATCCCTTTCCACTGGTGAGAGATGCCGCCAGGTAGAGATTCCGCAGTTGTCACATGCTGCAGATGAGACATGCCGCAGATGTGACATGCTGCAGATGTGAGATTCCGCAGATGTGACATGCCACAGGAGTGACTTGCCGCATGTGACATGATATGGACCCTTCTTTTCATTGAATTCAAAATGATTAATTTTAAGCGATTTAGTGTTAGTAAATAGTAGCGTGCTAAATTAATAAAGCGCGATGCTGGTGTTGGAACAAATCAAATCCCATTTTCTTGGCGCTCCTCGGCTTTATTAATTATGGAGTATAAAACACATACATAATTAATAAAACGTTATAATAAATGTGCACGTAAAACGCATTAAGTAATTTGAAATATAGATATATAAATCGCAAGAGATTCCTACTCTCTAATTCCCTAAAAGTCGTACAAAAAACAGCAGACTGAAAAATATTCTTCGAAACAACAATATAAAATCCTTCTAACAGTTCTGAGTTACTAATTTCTAAGCTTAAGTCAAGATCATCTTATGTACATGTGCTCGGGACAATCGCTGCCTGAATAATATCAATTGCTTAATTATGGCATGGCGGAGTCGTATTTTATTCCTGCTATCAATTATCTCTAAACAGTAAAATTTCTCCAAATAATTGTCAAAGTAAATCCCAAAATAAAAAAATTTCTTTATAACAATTTTCCGTCCTCCAATTTTTCCGAATTGAGGGCTTTCAATCATTCAATGTCGGAGAGCTAAATTAAAATACCGTAGGTACTGCCTCTTGACGCTTCTTTCTACAATACACTGCTAACAATATTTAATAAAAACTACCTAACGAAATATATTAAGACCTTCAAAGCAAAGAATTTTTTCATTCTTTGTAACGCCAAGGCACTTAGTTCTTTGCTTTCTTTTTTTCTTCTACGAGAGTTGTACAAAAATCTATTCAACCAAAACGATTCTTGATTTAAAACACGATTTCCGTCCATTGTACTTGGGTCTTTTGTACATGCGTTACAAAAAGTACTTTTATTAATTTTAGGTTCGTCAGAGAAAAATGAGTTTCAACATTTTAAAGAGTTGATTCTCTGCAATAGTGCATTTTTTCTTTGGCAAGTCGAAATCTTGATTGAAATATTCTTCAATAAATATAAGAGTTCTTAAGTTAAGTAGGAAAATATTTCCACTAAATTATGCTCTTTTTAAATGAAAGGAGAGCAAAATGTTTAAGTTAATAACTCATGGAAATCACTCGAATTTAAGAAAGTTAAGTGATTTGCTTCAAATTAATAAAGTGTGAATTTAACTAAATTCAACCAGGATTTCAAGTGAAATCAAGTAAATTAAACGTGAATTAAACTAAATTCAAATTGAATTGAAGTTAATTATTTAAGTTAATGGATTTCTACTAAAAATGAAAGACCGGTAATTCTCAACTTTAGTTTCGATTCATAATTTTTGTTATGCTAATAATGGAGATTATATAATACCAGAGTATTAATTTGCCAAAGCAGCAATATGCAATTTTTTGTTGTTTTCGAGAAAATCGACTTTGAAACATCCGCTATAAGACATAAAGAGTTTAGCGAAACATACTTTAAATTGTACGGTAGCTCAGGCTTTTATCGGCATTCATCGGCTTCATATCCGAAAGATTGCGTTTTCGATTCTCGCTGCCTATACTTTTTTATTTATTAACATGTTTATAAATATAATTCCTGACTTTATCGCTGGCATTTTCACTGTTTTCAAGCGATTATTTGAAAAACAAAAAATATTATCCAGGTCCAGGCGATATTCATATTTCTAACCTTACGAAGCAAAAATTTCTTTAATGTGAAAAAATCAGTTGTTCTTTTCCCAATAGACACTTTAAAAAATCTTGTTCTTGTAAAAACTCATCGTTTATCTGATTTATAATTTTAAAAATAATTGGTACAAGTTATGAAAACAATTAATGACATTTACATAAAATACATTTCTTTACGAAAAACAAGATAAATTTTAAAAAATTCTGGTTTTCCGTGAAAAAAGGCATTATAAAAATAACTATTAACATAATTTTTAAAGATTATTGAAAGATGTTATATTAGTAAACATTTTAATGAATACAAAAGTGCAGACAGAGATAATCGAACACGCAACCTTTCGGCTATGAAGCTGAAGCGCTACTGTCTGAGCTGTCGGTTGATTTAATGTATGTTTTGCCAAACTCTACATACATGACTAGTGGTGGAAATTTCAAAGCCAATTTTCCCAAAAACGGCGAAAAATTAAATATGACTGCTTTGGAAAATTATTACTCAGGTAAAAAGTTTTCGTTATACAAATTATGAAGCGAAACTAAAGTTGACAATTGCCAGTCTTCCCTTGTAAACATAACTAAAATGAAATTCAAACAGAAGTTAGGGAACTCGATTGAATAAGAAACAAATTCTATTATAGTAGAATTCAGATTGAATCTACTGAATTCATATTGAATCCCAATAATTTCAAATTAAATTCTATAAATAAATTCAACTAAATTATAATTCAAACTTAATAAATTGAACTAAATTATTTTAAAGCGAATTCAAGGAAAATGAACTTGAATTCAAGTAAAAAATTCTACCTAATGCCAGTGAATTTCAAGCAAACTCATGTACCATCTAGTGAATTTTGGTCAAATCAACTGGATTCGACTAAATTCAAATTGAATTCTAGATAATTAAACTAAACTTAAAATGAATTTTACTGAATTCAAATTGAATTCTTAGAAAATTCAGGCGAATTCTAGTGAATTTAATTTAATTCCATTTGAAAGACTTGCTTTTTTCAAAATGAACAGAACTAAACCCAAATTGAATTCTAGTAAATTTAACTCAATTTGAAGTCGATTCTGCTTCATTAAAAGTAATTTCTAAATACTTTGACCAGGTCAACCAAATTCACGTAAAGTAAATTAAATCGTGGCAAATTTATTGATTGGCGAAATCAACGCACAAACTTTCAATTGAAATTTTCATCTTCACTACAAATATCGTGAAAGTTTCAATCAACTATAAATTATGATTTTCACCATGAAAAGTTGTATCTAAGCTTTTATTTGATTCATTTATCTAAATTTAAATAAATGAAGAGACTGCAATATGGATAAATATCATGGTAAGAAAAATATCAAGAAATTATGTACCAATGTTCTTTTAAACTTAGATTTGAAATTTTGATTTCAGCAAGAAAGATTTATTTACCTAAAATTAAGTTTCTAATTTATTTTAATTATATGACTCCAATCAATTTTCAAATGTTGTGTCAAATTTGATTACTTTAGATAGCATTACATACCACAGAGAAATCAATCTAAAGCACATGAATTCTTTTTTGATAATTTTCATTAAAAATTACATCACAAAATGGAGTCGTCAAAACCACGAAAGTTACGTGAAACCCTACAGATTTATAAAATCGTAAAATTCGTAGAAATTATGTGAAGCCATAGCAATCTCGTGAAATTATTTTTATAAAGTTATTCATCTCTTCAACATTCAACTTACTAAAGTCAATACTGCCATTATTTAATTTTTTTGTTCTGCACTTTTTTATCGTTACTTTTATCATAACATTTTTTATTACGATTCTCCTAATAAACAATTTTGCACAGCCTCCAAAATACTTTTTTCAATTTCATCCGAAATTAATATTGCACTAAATGTAACAATATAAAATCACCCCCTTAAAAAATTAAAACTCATATCTTCCGATAACTATCAACATTTATACACAAACTTAGTACAAAACTATCATTATTTTTTATTAATATTCATTTCCACCTATCTTTTAATTTCATGCGTATAAAAATGAAACGCAATTATTCCTGTTCCGAGACTAAAACTGTTTTTCAGAACTTTAGCTATTAAAATAAAATATAAAATCACGACAGCGTCGTTCATATTGGAATCTCGAGTTTCTTGTGTCATTACATCTTTTTGGAAGCTGCAGTGCTTGTCATTCGTTTTCGCAAATTTACTTCTCCTCTCCACTGATATTTTTCATTTTTTTCCCTAGGATTTTTCTCTTTTTTCGATTGAGTCTCTCGACTCAGAATCGATTGTGGAACGCAATAAAGCAAACACGAGAGCATCAATTGAAAATTAGAAAAAATATCACCACGCAGATCTAATGCATAAAACGGAATCAGTGCAAACAAAGCAGTGGAAAAGTGGAGAGGATCTGCGTGTCAAAAAGTGGTGAGTCGAACAAAGATCAGTCAATTTTCGAGTGGTCATGGGTGTCCGAATCCGGCTTACCTGCTGCGCCAGAGACTGATGGAGAGTAGAGCGAACTTGTATCGTCGTCTAGGTCATCTTGGCTACTCAATCGACCTGAAGTCATCAAAAATCGATTTATGGTTTCTATTAAAAAATGCATTATGCTGTTAGAGTTATATAAACAAAATAAAGTGTTAATATTTTTTTAACTGAAGTAATTTAGCGTTTATCATGCTGCTAGATTTTTTTTAGAAGAAATAATCTATCGGACACTTTTTTTTAAATCGAGAAGGATATAATATTCCCCTGATAACACATTCTAGAAAATCCCTTAAATATTGAGAAATTCCTTCAAATATTTAAAAATATTTTGAAATAACTTGGAACCCTTGGAAATCCTCTAAAATCCCGCAAAATCTATGGAAATCTCGTGAAAATTTTTTACATAACTTGGAAATCTCTTACAATTTTTGGAATTCTCTGAAAGCCTACGGCATTCTTTAGAATATTTTGAAATCCCTTGAAATCTTTAAAATCCTCAAAAATCCTACGAAGTCACTTAAATCTTTTGCAATTCCTAAAAATTCCATTGAAAACCCTTAAAAACTTTTGAAACATCTTGAAATCTTCATTATTTTTTAAAACCCCTTGAAATTCTTTGAAATCTCATACCAATTTTTAGAACACTACAATTTTTCGAAATATTTGCAATTCTTTAAAATCCTATGAAAACCTTTACATCTTGTGAAACTTATTAAAATCTGTTGGAATATTTCAAGTTTAAAATTAATTGAAACCTTTGGTATCGTACTAAATCTTTTGAAATAACAGGAAATTCTTTGCAATACCTTTAAAAGCTTTTAAAATTCCTTGAAACCTTGTAAAGCCCCTTAAAACCTTTGAACTTCTATGAAATCTCCTCAATCTTGTGAAATTTCTTACAATCTCCAAAAAATCATATTAAATCAGTTGAAATCTTTCTTCGTCCTTAACATTTCTTAAAATATTATGATACCCACAAAAAAATCGATTTTGGGACATTTTTTTTAATCCCTTAAGGCCATGTACGCGTAAGATCAAAATTTTTGTCACATTTTTTTTCGAAACCAACTTACGTCCACGCAAAACGCGATATCGAGTTGAAAATTCAGGAAACTAAATATGAAGCAATAAAAAACACGGGTCTGGTCCAAAATTTCTATAATTATGAAAAAACAAACTATTTTGGTTATAATTTTTTTTTAATAATTATAAAAATGTAGGACCAGACCCGCGTTTCTTAGGGCTTCATATTTAGTTTCCCAAATTTTCAACTCGACATCGCGTTTCGTGTGAACGTAAGTTGGTTTTGAAAAAAAAACATGAAAAACAAATTTTGAGGTTTCGATCACATGGCCTTAAATCTTCGAATATCCCGTAAAATCCCATGAAATCTGTTGTATTCCCACGAAAAAAATAAAATCGTTTGAACTATTTTGAAATCACCTAGAACATCTAGAAATCCTTAATATCTTTTAAAATCCATTGAAATCGTAGGTAATTTTATGAAATCCTTTAGTATCATAGGAGAATTTTTTTGTAATCTCTTAAAAACTTTTTAAATCTCTTGAAATCTTTGAAACATTTTTGAAATTTCTTGAAATCTATTGAAAAATCTTAAAATCTCTTAAAATTGGTTTATTCCCATAAATAAAAATTGAAATAACGTGAAATTCGACGAAACTTCATAAAATCCTTTACAATCTTTTTAAAGCCTTTGAAATATTTTTAATATTTTGAAATTCCCTGAAGAATCTCCATTTCTTTACTCTCTTTTAAAATTCCTTGAAATCATAAGAAAAGCTTTTAAATAACATACATTTTTTTAAATACTTTAAAACCCCTTAAATCTTGTGAAATTATTTGAAATCTCTGGAAATATTAGGATCTCTTAAAAATTCTATGAATTCCATTAAAATTTTTTAAATCTTAAAATATGTTAAAACCTTTAAAATCCTAGGAAATATTTTGTAATCTCTTGAAAACTTTTGTAATCTCTTAAAACCAATGAAACCCTTGAAAATTCTATGAAACCTGTTGTAATACCTTGAAATACTTTGACACCCCGCAAAATTGCGCGAAATTTTCCAAAGTCTCTTGAAATCCCTTAAAATCTACTTAAATTCCTGGACATCTTTAAAATCTTAAAAAAACTGTTGTACGCTAAAAATTCGAGTGATCACACCCTTATAGCCTCAGAATTTATAAAAACTAAACAAATTTGTAAAATTGTAAAACGTAAAGGTTTGTTCGAAAGGATTTTAGAAAGATTTTTATCAAAGATGAAGTAAGATGATAGAGAAGCAATAAAAAAATAAGACGATAAATAGGGATTAGAGAAAAAATGTGAACAGCTTTGGCACAAACCTCTGAGGCCAAGTCCTCTTCCATTAGGTGCTCCTCTGTACAAAACATTCTCAAGATAATTGAGCCCATTATTGTTAATTATATTGAATCCGCATAAAAGCTCAATTTGTTTCCAACGATGCACGCGTTCTTGCAATTCCGTGGTAACCTCGTTGAGAGCTGTTCTCGCTTCTACGATACTTTTGTCCACCTCATCGATGGACTTTCCATGCGTCGAAACAAACGCACCCACCAAACTTGACCTCTTTTTTCTCAGCTTCTCGCACTGTTTGGACAATTTTTAATTACTCAATATCATAACTAGCTTCCATCTCAATAAGATATTTACAACCTTTTACAATTTTCGAATCTAACTTGTTCACTATATGCCTCAAGGGTAGCGACGTCAGCGCCACCAACTTGGAACTATTGGGAAGAAATTTGAATTTCAATCGAAAATGAACAAAAAATTATATGATAAATAATGCATTTTTGATCTTAATACCATATTATTGGCAGAAATGAATTGATATTCACTACACTTTTCTCATTAATAGTTATCTAATTATTTCGAGCTACCTAATAGTTCGGGTTCAGGTGGCGCTTTTGTCAATTCCAAAGAGGTACCCGTAAGGCGTATTTTTTGTATGTTAGAAAGAGATTGAATTCATACATAAAAAAGAACACTTACAGCTTCTCTTGCACTTTGAAGCTGTTTTTCGGCACTGATTTTTTTCTTCGTGTAAGCTTTGTTTTCGATTTCATGTGTCATCTGCAACCAATGCTGTAAACCGACTGGCGGAGACCAACAACGATCTTCGAGTTCACCTTCAGCACGTTGCAATTCCATTTTTAACATCTTTAAATGGAAACAGGGCACGTTCAGTAAAAGGGAAAACCCATATATATAATATGTATTAACAATACATTCATTCTTCAACCTCGCATTATAACGTTATTTACAACATCCATTTTATACATATTCCATACTACATTAAACATCATAAGGATTATTTTGACATGATTTACGATTTCCTGCCAGTAACATATACCATAGATTAAATATCTTAAATTATAGAATCTTTCAAAGTTGTTATATACCTACTTTATTTTAATGTTACCTACTAAATCCAATTAAAAAAATTAATACCTTCTCACTTGGATTACAATTTGAAAATTGGGTCAAAAGCATTTATTTACTAGAAATTATTTACTTTAATGTGTTTCTGTAAAATTCACTTCATTTGTAACCTCTGAAGTTTGCACGTATATTTTATTACTGAAATGTGAATATGTCATTTTTTTGCAACCTGGCTGATATTACGTGGGCCTCAATAATACCTAATTACGAAAATAATATCTTAATTAGAAAAACTCGACTGAAAAAGGATGATACAAAACGTAAGGAAAGGAACCTTTAAATAGTACTGATTGCTTGCATAAAACTACTTAAAATTATTAAAAAGCAAGCATTATTACTTAAATTGTGAGTGGATATTAGGGTGTTCCAAAAAAGGATCTTTTTTTAAGTGAAAAAGCTCCTCGATTTTTTCAAAATTTAATTGGATGAAAAAACTTAATTAGATGATTATAAGTGCTGCCTCAAAAAGGTTTAAGTTAAAAACAGCGAAAAAGTCGAAAAATGATTTCCATATTTCAATTAATCTTTTTATTCGTAACAAAAAATGAATAACAAATTATTAAAACCATCATTTAGGACATCTATTAGAGTTATGAGAAAACAGTTTCAAAAATTTGGTTGTTAGATTTTGACGTCTATGGGCAATAAAAAATTCTTGCTTTTTGTAATAATTAGCGATTTCCATTCAACACGATTTTTTTTATCATAATATTATCAGCATAACATTTTCTTTGGCTGCTTATGTACTAACAAAATGATTTTAAATTTTAAAACACAAAGAAAATTAACCCAAAAAAATCCCTTTTTTATATTTTTCACACCTTACAAGTCGCAAAAAATTTGTGAAATTTTCTTAACTATATTTTTAAGTTCTAATACATGTTCAACAAGCTTTCTGCAAATTTCATATGAATCAATGAAGCCGTTCTCTCATCATCACCATTATTAATTCAAAAAAAATTATTTTCCTATTGCGAAAAGCTGATTTTCTTCAAACATGCTAATCTTATCTAAAATATGTAGAGTAGAAACAATTTTTCAAGTTTATATCTACAAGTTTTGTTGACACCTCATTATTGGAAAGTGAATAACTATGGCAATATACATACAAGGAAAATGCTTGAAAACCAGTCATACGATTTTTGTGCTCAAGAAAATTTACTTAATTTATTAATGATAAAATATATTAAACGTTTGAAAACATTGATCTTAATATAGTGCAGTCAATATATAAATAAAAAATATTTTCGACAATTATTAAAAATGTATAACATAATTAGATAAATTATATTAAATACAAAAATAATATAATAGCATATAATATAATCTCTAAGTTTTTTCTAGTCAGCACAACATTTTACGTGATATTCAGTAAAAAAAATCGGACAGACCCTAAACTGCACACAGAATACCCCTGGCTGCTCCCGGTAGCGCCATTGCAAAACAGATTTATGAAGACTTTACAATATAAAATGAAATAACGAAAAAATATTAATGAATGGGCCGAATCCATTCAAAATCAGGCAGGTTTTACAATCACAGCTCATACGTGAAGTCGCAGAATCTCTTGGCGACGAAAGGTGTTCTTTTTAAGAGGAAATTAGGCGACGACTTGTTTGAAAATATAAAGTCGAGTTATGTTTTTCCAATTTTTTACTGTATTTGTCTATTTATAAGAAAGACATCCTGTGAGTTTTATGCGGGTTGATTTATTTTTGTGGACAGGGAACATTTTTTTCTTACATTCGATTTTTCGCATTTTTCTGCGTTTTATTTATTTTTTAATTAATGCAGTAATCCTCTTATAATGTTGGGTTTTCTTAAGTTCAAATATAGCGTCTGCTAGGAAACAGATTCACGAAGAAAATTTCCTGTTTATCCTTTACGGATAGCCCAGTAATGACCGCGCTGACTTTACAGTGATCGACGCTGAGTTAAGAAGAGTTGAGAAGAATTTACGTGATTCTCCGAGAGTAAGCAAGATTTCCTAAAAGTTGGATAAACTTAGCATGATCTGTCCGGATTGATAGAAATTTCTCTTGACTTCGGAGTACCAGTTCTGACTTAGGAATGACTTTTCACTCATTTTCACTCAGTGAGCAGCCCCTCGATATGTCAACAAAACTTGTAGATATAAACTTGACACATTTTTTCTACTGCGCATATTTTTAGATAAGATAAACTTGTTTAAAGGAAAACAGCTATTGGCAAAGGCAGAAGCATTTTTTTGAATTTCTAATGCAGTTAATTAGAGAAAATTTCCATTAGTTAATATTAAAATTGCAGAAAACTTATTAATAATTCATTAGAATTTAAAAATATAGTTAAGAAAATTTAACAATTTTTTTGCGCCCTGTACGGGGCGAAAAATTTCAATTTTTTAGTAAAAATATAAAATAATGACGATTTTAAGGGCTAATTTTCTTTGCGGTTTAAACATTTTCAAATTTCATTCATTTTTTTAATACATCAGCAACCGAGAAAAAAGTTCTGCTGGTAATATTATGCTGACAAAATCATACCGAATGGAAATCGCTGAAAAAATCGAGGAGCGTTTTCGCTTTAAAAACAAACCTACTTTTGGACCACCCTAGTAGATATAAGTCGTCTGCGCCTATTTAAAAAAAATTATTTGTAATTAAAATGAATATCTGGTATTCTTACAGTCTTGGTATTTTTTGAATATACGTAAAAAGTACTTAACCTGAAAAAATAATATATAAATATTTTCAAGGTACTAATCTACCATATGATCCTATTAAAGCCAATAGTATTTAATTATAATTTTCACTTTTAAAACACAATTTACATCAACTTGAAAATCCTAAATTATGTGAAAATGACCCATAAACAAGATACATATATTAAATATGTATAAACTATTTGGATACAGAAAACAAATGTTTGAATAACAGTTTCTTTCATCGAAATCTAAGATATATCTAAATCTTGAAATATAAGAATGGCCCTATGAAGGTGGAGTATCAACATAAAATAATAAATAAAATGATATTTTTTACTAACTTCGATCTCTGCTTTGAGCTGCGAGACTTCGAGATCCGAATACGAAGTATGAAGACCCATTCCTTCATCTTTTAATCGTTTCTCCAAATTCTGCTTTTCTGCTGCTGCACTCTCTTGTTCCACTCTTGCCCTTTCGAGTTCTTTCTGAATGGTGAAACAAAACTTGCATTGAACATTTTACCCCGTATCAAGTCTTTACGTAACTTTTAAAAATATACGGTTATATTAAAAGTACTAAATTAAAGATACAAAAAGGATGAAAACGTTGAAGTCTGTCATTTCAAGACATTCTAATTTTCTATCATTCAGATTAAAAACAATTTCAAACTGATCCTAAGACTCCCAGTAAAATTAGTTCATGAATCTTTCAGTGATTTTGCGGTCTCAAATTCAATCGTTGTATCTAAACTTTAGATAAGTCACCTGATACTCTACAAAATATGAGACAAAAATCATAAATGTGTTTATTTAACACATTCACGGAATGTTTGATTACACAGATACGCACGATAAAAAAAGTCTTGTCCGCTAGACGGGACAAACATTTCCTTACGTTTTTAGGGCCGCTGAATCCAAATCCGGGGTTGATTTGACTCGGTCAGACCGCATTTCATTCCTAACCTGAAAAAAGTGATGAAAGTTGAAACTTTTTTTCACTTTTTTGAGGCAATTAACCAACTTCGGATTCAGCGATCCCAAAAACGTATAGAAAAGTTTGTCTCGTCTGGTGAACAAAACTTTTTTTTCCTATACATGTGCTATCAACACATGTATAGCGTGCAGGAAGTGGTGAATTCTGGAAAAGCGCGAAAATTTAACTTTCCCGCAACGTCGCGCATGCGCTCCTTAATCCAAAATGACAAAATCACTTTTCTGCAGGGTCAAGTAACGCCAATATTATCATATAGATATGATCAGCTGATTCAACAATTATAATATTATTATGCCGATTATTATGCCAATTATTAGCAATTAATTGTATAAATTTAATTGATATTTTCAATATCGAGTGTGAAATTTGCAATGCAAGGAAGATAAATCGAAATAAAAATATAAGAAAGAAAGATGCATTCAAGACAACAGCAGTCCGGGAATTGGTTTAAAGCTTTTCAGTTCCGTAATGCAACCTCAAGGTAGATGGCGCCACCTATACTGGCGCCAAAGGATGCACGCTTTTTTATGAATCCATATTATTTTTTCTTTCTCCTTCTGAATACATTTCTCATCTCTTTTGCCATTTATAATACCTCTTCATACCTCATCTTGTTTTCATTATATATTATTCATTATCTCGAAAATACTCATGCGAAGCAACACGTGGTTGTAAATGCGGCAAACGAAAACAAGACACACGGCCGCATCAAGGTTATAGAATAGAGTCAGAAACGACACAACAAATTGACAATAAAAACCGGTCGTGTGCGGCGAAGCATAAATTGAAAAAAAAGAGTCCGGAAAAGAAGCGATAGCACACAGTTAAAAAATGGGAATAACCGACGAACAGAAAGCCTCTTCCACTAACGAAAAATTCGAAACCCAGAGATTAATCAACTCTATTAAAATTCAATCGAGACCATTTAAGCGATTATATATAAAACTCTTTCGGATTCTGCGATTGTTGTTCATAACCAACATTTCTTGATCTACCCATGACTTCCTAGCTACTCTATTCTAAAGCCTTATCCGGTGTCCAGCTAATTTATTTCTTATTTTTTACCTATCCATCTATCATTTACGCTACTTTCCACTCTTTTTTACCTATCGTCGATCTCTTCATCAGTATTTCTCACCGCTTTTAAGTTTTAAATTATAAGATGGCATTTATATACTACTTTATATAATTTAAAAAAAACCTGGAGATCCTCGAGGGCGATTTCAGCTTTTTGCAAACTTTCCATGTCCTTCATCATTCTGTGAAGATGTTTCTGCGAGTTCTTTTTCTGCTGGTAGGCGTACCAACAACCGATCAGTGCGCCAAACAAAAGGGTTATCAGCACTAAATCTTTGATGCTGTGACCAGTGTCTGTCGAAAAAAATATTGAATTAGCACAATCGAATTAAATTTTTATCGAATTTTTTTACTGTACCTTTTGGAGGACCAAAAAGAACTACATCCATCGCCTTAAGGGCAAGTTTTTGCTTATGAATTGGGTCTTTGATTCCTAAAACGTTGCTGAGATAATGCATGTTGTTCACAGCCAATCTGGATAGAAAATGAATGATTAGAATCAAAATTGTTCTCCTATTGCAGATAAAAATATCTACATTTAATCAAATTACCTGGGAAGAGTCGCACCCGTTACTCGGTGCTGGATAAAATTAGGAACATATTGAGGAAGCTCGACGTTACTTGTCAGCCATTCGGAGGTTTGCTCAATCGTCCAGTTATGAACCTTTAATCCAGATAGAAAAAGAAATTATATTCCAAATCTAATCTTATTTTAAATTCCAATAGAATGAGATTCTAAAATATGAATAGAATTATTATTCGAATAATGAACTAATATTAATTAATTTAGATTTGAATCGTAATGGAAATTAATTGAATTTTAATATTGTAAAATAAACAAATCTTGAATAAATTACTAAAAACATATATCCTTTATTTTCATATAGATTTAAAACATTTGACATTTCAAAGCAATTTAAATTTAAAAACTCCGTTATTTACAGTCGCAAAAAAGAAAGGATATTTTCCATCTAAAACTAATTTCAAACCAGTTTTATAAATTAGTACCTCTGATCTGAGCCACGCTTCCCACAATTCACGAACGCTAATTTGCATGTCATCATTGTGATGAAAGGCCCTTTGCCTTCGTTCGTAACCAGCTTCATATTGTAGTTCTTCTCTTAAAAACTGTTAACAAAATGTAAAGAATAATATTAAAGTAGATTGATTTAAAAAATTTAGGAAAACGATTTGAATATTAAACTAAAGCCCAATTTCGAATGTTGAAATTGTAAAAATATTTCGAATTATTTAACTTTAAAATATTTCAGCCTTCAATTATTTACATTTAAATGCTTTATCCAAACTGATTATTTTCAAACGCTTATAGGTACATTTGGGTATATAACATTTTATGATTAAAACTTTCAATTTAAACATGTTCAATTTTTAATTATGTAAAAATTTCAAAATTGAGCATTCCCTCGAACTTGAAATCGATTTATTAAGCCAATAGCAATAAGTTGTCACACAAATAAAAGTAACTAGAAGTTAATTTCTATCTTCTCCAGCAAAAAAAGTAACTTCTTACATTAAAATCAAAATAATTGATCCAAATCTCACGAGTTTAAAAAAAAATTGACTGAATTTTGAAAATCTGACCGCAATACAGGAAAGTATCTATTTGAAGCTATTATCTCAGATTTACATTTCATTTAAGGATAGATTTTTACAATTTAAATAAAATAATTTAATCCTATGACAGGTAATTATAGTTGCAAATAAAAAATAATATTGATTAAAAAATAAAAAAAATAAAATTGGAAATTTAAGATAGGCCAACAAAATACTTACATCATCCGATTCTGAAAGATCGACATTTCCATTGGCATCGTCGTCTAGTTGACTGTGAAGAGACTTGATAGCTTCCAAGCCTAGACGATCATTTGAGGCCATTGTAAGGCACGCGAGGTCATCATTACAAGCTTCAGTACCTAGAAAAATGGAAATTATTGAGAAAAACAAATTCAGAATATGCAGACTAATTTTCCAAAATTATCTAATTCATCTTATAACAAGCACTTGAATGTAATACATACGCAGAAAGATGTTTTATTATTTTGAAATATAATAAATGAAATTTGGAAATAAACAAGAATTTAAATAGACTGTCTGCACAAACATTAGAAATTATTTTTGTTTAATTTTATGTAAATCGTAATAAAAATAAAATTGATGCGAAAGGAGAAATTATGTGTTTACTCGCAAAATAAATTTACTTTGATCCATTCATTATTTTCTCCAGCTTTGCTTTGCCTTAGCTATCAACAAATTAAAAGTTGATGTCATCATGAATGAGTAGTAGCAGGAAAGTGTTTAGTATTACAAATTTGAAAGGTGAAGTTGTGAAGAAAAGGTGATTTTGCAAAATTTGTACGTGACTGAAGCTATCAAGAAGAGAAGGATAAATAATTAATTAAAGGACAAGAATATTATATAAGAAAAAATATTCATCAATTATATCTCAGAGAAAATATCGCTAAATATTTCTTCCCTGATGAAGAATTAAGGAAAATTACGAAAACTGAGAATACAGGAATAAAAAATAATGCCAAGAATGAAACAATATTTTTGAGATACTTTGCATGTAAAGGTCAAATGAATTTAAATCTTTTCCACTTTAAAGTTTTTAATTGAAAAATAGATGACTCAAAGCGATCAAATTTTATTTAAAAGTCCCTAATTACATATGCCATAACTTACATCTCACTATTGTGCCATGATTTGTAATTGTCCCAATTTCTCATTAAACCTAAGTTTTATTTTCCAAATTAATAGTCTAATTGTCTTCATTGTTTTTTATCATAATTTTTATTTAGGCCGTAGCTATATCTATATAGTACAAATAGAGCTGGAAAAGAGGATATTTGAACAGGAATTTCGGTACAAATACCCAGATTTTTTTCGGTGCGTATAGATACTTTCATTTATTTAATCACATTTTTATTTTCGATCATCGCAGCAGGAATTAAAGTTATGAAAAAGGCAATCAGAAAAAAATAAAAATTATAAAGTTAAAGGGCAATTAAGGCAAATGAAAATTAAAGCAATTAAGAATTTCGATAAATAAAAATTATGAAAAATATCGTTTCGAAAAATTAGGGATGATGTCAAACAGAAATTAGGACAAACAAAAACCATGGCCTAATTTTTATTTTGGCCATTTGAATGTGTCGCATAAATAAAAATTACGGCAAATAGCAATACGCAAAACTAAAATTGAGATTAAATTTAAATTAGGGAAAACGAAAATTACCGCAAATATCGTCTCCGACAAATTTTAATTGTAGCTAGTGGAATTTGAGGAAATCATTGTCAACAGTCGGTAATTATTTTCATTATTAACCACTATAAAAAACATAACTTAAAGTAAAAAGAAAATGAAAAATTTATTATTTTTACAAGAAAACTATTGTCTATTAAACTTGTTTGGAACCGCCTAATCATTTAATATTACTAAAAATAAAACTTGATCAGCTTTCAATAATGATTAATACTATTGCAATACATAAACTCGATAAAAAGAAGTAACATTATAGCATTTTCAATTGGAAAAATGTTTTTCTTTGTATCATTTTCTTCGAAGTGTGTCACTCGTATTCGTGTTTTTTACATTTTCTTGCAAACAAAAATATAGTAGCTAATACTAAGAGCTTTTTTGTAGGTATTTCGTTTATACAAAAGCATAATTATTAATTGTTGATAAAAGCTAAAGCTTGGCATTAAGAAAGGAATTCGAATGATTGGTACTGCCAATTTTTGTTATTCCCTTACGGTGAAATGAACAAAAATAATTGCCACGAGAGCTTCTCACTACAAACCTTAACCCACAAAATTCTGCAATTAATTAATTAATAAATCAATCCACTCCACATCACAACTAAAATCTCTAAGCTCATATGAAATATCTTTTACAAAGCATTTACAATTTTACGAAAAATTAAATAAGAATATTGCAGTAAAATTTTTCAGGATCTTTACCTTCGAAACTTTTTCGACGCTTCTTTTCGAATTTTTTATTCTGTTCTGAAAAAAAAGAATGATGCTTGATATTATATGCTACCGTTACAGTACATTTTATCTGATTATTATATAAACATCCCGGTCAAAAGTATTTTTGATTACTATAATAATTATTATACATTTTTTACAGAAATTGAGTGCCAAAAGTTTGACTACACTTTACTGCTTTTTAGAGGGTAATATTGCTACATTTAATTTATTTACAACTGTTAAGAAATTTTATTTTTTTATTACGGATATTTTTTTAAATTGCACTCTATGAATTAAACTTCGCTTTCCATTTTTGACGTTGTGATTTACTGTCAAATCCAGAAGCAATGATTTATTTTTAAAAAGTTTAATTATTTTACTGTTAATAAAAACTGTTAATATTTATTTCGGACAAGAAAGAAACATTTCATCCAGAATATTGATAAAGTTGTTTACTAGACATTTTATGTCCTACATGAAAACACTTAAAAAATAAAATATTTAAAATCACACAGGAAAATGATAATTCTTAATGTTAAATTTGAAATGTTAAGGTTAATCTGAATTCTGCAGCCTAAAATTGCGCGATACCTAGACTTTTTAAAATCAAGATACTGCAATCTCTATTTTATTTTCAAATTACTTTTATTTTGACTTGATTAAAATTATTACTGGAAAACACTGGAAAAATGCATTATAAATAAAACGTACTATAAATTGCAAATCCGAGTTGAATAAAAACAGATTTTTCAGTTTTTATTATGCAAAGCACGAATTTCTCGAAAAAATGATTCATATAGATTTTTCGACAAATGTAAAATAATATTTAATAACGAAAATAGTAGTTGGATCTTGCGATATTCAAATTTATATTTGATCAGGTGCTTAGAAATGTATGTGCACCAAATACCCTTCAGATACAATATTTTTATTTATAAAATCCTATGCAGTTTCAAAAATTAAGTAACTGAAAAAATAAATTTTAATTTTAACAGATAAAGTAGCTTCAATTTGTCACATTATCTGCCCGAAGAATTTTGTGGACTTCATAAAAGGACCAAAAATCTTTAACACATTATGTAACTTTCAGTTATTACACAACGAGCACGAGATTTTTGACACGGTCGCAATTACTATTTGCAATTGGCTACGACATACCTCACATGTTCATTAAAAAATTTAAATAACTCAGAAATTCATTCTTTTGTGATAAACGTATGGCAGAATGAAAATACCGAAATCAAGCGAATAATTTAAGCAGATAAAAAAAACATTCTGGTTTGGAATCCGAAAGGATTCCAATTTTTGAAAATTCATCAAATTTCACATATGAGCTACAAAATTATGACGAATTTTGTATAGCTACCGTTTACAGTAGATAAAAGTACTAAAAGCGGTGCCTATATAAAAAAGTTCGTCATAATTCTATAACTCATAAGAAAAAATTAATGAATTTTAATATACAAAAAAATAATGGAAGTTTTTTTCTAAATATTTTAATTCCACAATACCTGAAACTCTGTAATGATGAAACATTAATTAATGAGGGACACTGAATAAATAGCAGTGATGACCCAGGAGCAACCGGAAGAAAAAAGAAGAAAAACTACTTTAAACATGTATTTAATTTTTATTTAATTTAAAAAATTCTTAACCCACACAATATTTGAATTTCAAATTATACACACATAAATGCTTGATTTTGAAATTACATTTTTTTAATTGATCAATCTTCAAACATGGAATTTAACAATTAATAATAATAAATTAATTTCGAAGTTCTTCAATTTGAATTGTACAATACTGAAGATATGAATGTGAAGTTACTCCATATCGGATGCGATCAATTTTACATAATGTAGAAAGGGTTCTTTTTTCATGCTTAAAGGGTACCGTCTTTTGCAAAAATGCGGTAAGATAAAGAAGATATTAAAGGCAGTAGGTTTTTCATAGGTATAGGTAGTAATTTTTTGTAGTACATTTTTTAGCTAGACTTGAAAAATTTGTTGAGGAAGCTCAAGACTTCCTACTGATGAAAATACATTAGAAATATTTAAAGAAGCTGAAAGACTGAAAGATAAAGTTTATAATTAAACAACTATCATTTTTAAGTTTATCTATTTTTAATTCTTTCAACTTTTCTTTATTTTTCCCCGCTTTATTTTTATCAGTAATAAGTTCTGAGGTATTCATCAGATTTTTTAGAAATTGGATAGAAAAAGATAATTTTTAAATGCACAGTTTGTACAATTTAAAACGATTTAAATTTTAAAGTATTCAAGTTCAAAAGCTTTCAATTCAAAATTGTCCAATTTTCAAAAATAAAATCTGAAATATTTCGATTCTGAATCCTTTTAATTTTTTATTGTAAAATTATGCTGATTAATGCAACGATGTGATTTTAAAACGTGATTTTTGTATTTATTTTGAAACTTACACTGATTTGGCGTCATTTTTACGAAGAAGAAAATTTGTACATTTATTCCACTAAATGTGTGTCTAATTTATTTGATTAGAAAAACATTTATGCATCCTTTTTGAATCGAGATTTTGTATACACATTTGAAATATCTTTGCGTTCGGTCTGTGGAATAATATTTAAAACAGTTTAATATACATTTTCTGCACATAAACTTAATAATAGAATTGATAAGCTCATAATTCCTTAGAAAAGGACAGGTCGACTTTCTCAATTTATTCTCTCTTTTTATTCCTTGTTCCACTTCTGACGGCCATAGCTAGCGGTCCAGCACGCCGTCTGCATTATATCATTGGGCAGAGAAATCCATCAAACGTTCAAAATGCGGAGTTTGAGCCATCCGCTTTGCAAAATACGGATTTGAGTCTCAAAATGCGGTGTAAAACACGGAAATGCGGCGTATCTGGCAACACTGCGGCCAACACCGTGAGAGCGACAAAGATTGCTGTAAAGCACTCTCAGGGCCGCTTATGTCTGTAGAGATACGTCGTTCCCGCGTGAGTGGGACACCCGGATAGTATGTGTTCCAGGTATTCTGCGTGAGTATGACACGCTCTGCACATATCGCTGGGAACTTCTTGACATAAAATCTGGTCGCGGTATACTCAGGTGGAAATGACACCGTCCTGGCTTGCTCATTATATAAGGACTGTTTTTCTACAATTCTGTGAAAGTTTCCATGCATTTTCTTGTCGAGTAGCTGTTAGTGAAATTTTCTATCTCTGCTTTCTTTACTTCGGCTTTTAGAAGTGAAGCATCTACATGAATTAATGCACTTTCCATACTTCTGGTGTTAAAATTCAGGCCAAGGGTCTCGACCGCCTGCTCCGCGGGTTTGTAAAGGAACGCTCCTTTGCCAATCATCTCGTGTTTCCTGACCATTTTTAGGAGAATATCTGCCATTTGCAACGATGTACGCTATACTCAGAATCAATTTGGTTATGAAGACATTGTATATTCAGAAGTCCGCGTCCGCCTTGTTGGAGTAAAATGTATAATCGCGGACCAGACGAATTGATATACACGCTCTTATGCATACACATGATCTTACGCGTGGCGACATCAAGGGCCGTAAGGTCGTTCTTCGTCCATTGAACCACCCCAAACGAGTATAGTAGAACCACGATGGTAAGCATGTTAGTCGCTGATAGCTTGTTCAACGCCGAATGATTTGAAGACCAAATCTGTCGAAGAAGATGTCTGTACCGGCTTCGGAGTCTTTGAGGTAAGTCCAGGTATGTACACGTCTCTCCAGTATTAAGATGTCTAATTAAACTTATATCCACGAGCTCAGGGTCCTTGGCAACGCCAATAATCTTTCCTTTCTTCAGATGAATTTTGGCACACTTGTAGTGTCACCACAGAGGTATCAAGAAGAATTTCGTAGTGCGAAAGATAGAGGCAGAAGTGTGATGCAAAAAAGCAAAGGGCTCATGGTATCGCCCTGAAAGAAGCCCCTCTGGAAGGTGACGTTGTTCGTGTTCACACGATAATTTCCAGATGAGATAGTAAATCTAGTTTCCAAAGGGGCATCAATATCTCTATGCATATCACTATGTGTCGAAGCACCTTTAAGCTTTCCAATAGACAGATGATAAGTCTGTAAGAGGTTGAATCGAAAACTTTCCGGTAGTCAATCCAGGCCATTGACAGGACGCGCTGATAGGTTGCAGCGTCTTTACAGACACACCTGTCAATTAGCAGGTTCTCCCGACAGCCTACTACACCTTTTTTCGAGCCATGTTGTTCGTAAATCTCTCGCAACGCAGGCTCAATCGAACAATCATGTTGTTTAGGACAGCTATAAAGATCGTATACAGTGTTCAAACAAGTTAATGGCCTGTAATTTTCTGAGTTGGACAAATTTCCTTTTTTCGGTAGGAGTATAGTGCGTCCTGACACCAGCCACTGCGAAATGGGCGTTTTCGACTTTAAATATGAGGTGAATATGCGGGCCAAATGTTGTTGTATAGAAGTAAACTTCTGTCACCAGAAGTTCTTGATGCAATCTGGTCCAGCAGCGGAAAAGTTCTTAGAGCCTCTAAGTGCTTTTTTTAGCTCTTCGCAAATGATTGATGGACATCCCTGCTAAGATTTTACGAGGTTGTCGCAAAACTCCCTGAAGCGGATGACATTGTCAGTATCTTCTTTCAACGTTAGTGTTTTCGGATCTTGTATACATCCTTCCAAAAAGTTTCTACCTCCTTGGGCTTGGGTGGATTTTTGACAGAAACAGGGAGAACGCTGATGAGGCGCGATGGGTCAGCGAGAAACTGTTGATTCTCCCTGATCCATCTCTCCCTCTTCTATATTCTCCTCCTTGCGTCAGCTTTGGCTTGTTTAGTGTCTGATTCAAGATCCTTAATTCTTGGGCGAACTTTCGAACCCTTCCCGTGAACGGTCTACCAGATGTTATCTGGTCAATCATACATTGAACACGGGACGCATTCTGTCTTGCCAATCCAATTTTCTTGTTCAGTTGATGCAAGCGTCTTTCGGTCTTTTGATCCATCGTCGGTTTTAGCCTTCGATTTGTATCAGCCAAAGCTCTCGAAGCACCATCAACTGATTAATTGATGGTCCAGAGGTCGGACTCTTGCGAGATATCTTTACGAAGGGAGGCATCCATTTCAGCCAGATCTTTGGGCTCAAGAGGAACTTGCATGTTAATGTTCCTCCTTGTCCTGAGATCGCGATCATCTCTCAGAAGGTACCTGCTTCCCGCGGTTGGTTTTAATTTCACTTCCTCATCTTCGTCTGCAACTTGATCAAGCAGCGGTTGGGGAAGCGCTCCGTGTACATATCCATTTTTCCAGAGGTAGGCACGTTGATTTCGCAAAGATTGAATCGAAACGTGCTGAACCTCTGGGTGTTTCTGGCACCACAGACTGTGCATACGTGCCATAAAGCCTCCGTAAGCAGGGATAATGCTGGCATCAAGCAGTCTAGCATGTCATCCTTGAGTTGATTCGTCTACTCAATCTAGGCGTTTCGCCGGTTTGTCGTCGTGTTTCCATCTAAATTATTTTCAGCACCTCAAACTCTAGGATGAACCGCATTGTTTGCCGCCTCATAGTCGGGTGCTCTGCGCCATATACGTGAAGTAACTTAAACATCCCGTGGTCTCGACTCGATTTTCGAAGTTGAAGACTTGAGTTTCTGCGCATGCCCAAGAAAACGATGTTCATTAGCTGTGATTTGTGCCTTCTTTTCAAATAAGACAAATTACGTTTTTCAAAGTTTTTATTATATAAAAATAATTTTACACAGAAAATAAAGATTTGGAATTTATGGCAACAGAATTCCCGGATCGTTCAAAGAATTCCCGGATCTTTCAAAGAGTTCCCGGCATTTTCCCGTATTTTTCAAGGTTTTACAAAGTTCCCGGCAAATTCCCGGATTTTCCGGCCGCTAGACACCCTGTGTTTTGGTGGTGTAATTGTTGTTCTCACGAGATTCTCACGTCCGTCCTTGTAGAGCCCCGCGTGCAAGGATAAGGCTGCATACTCTGAGAGTTCACCCGGTATTGGGATCGGAAATCGTGACGTCGCATGAACAAGATGGCCTCCGTAAGTGGGTCGTTTGTGGACGTCTGACAGGTGAAAGACTGGTTTTTTGTGAATTACAAAGGATAAATGAAACTAAGTTTCGCTAAAATTTGTCGGTTCATGGCATCTAAAACTTCCTGCAGAAATCGTGTTGAAGGAAAAAGAGTTTTGCATGCTGGACATGTCATATTTTGTAGTAAAGAAGCTGAAAGACGTAACTTGTTTTAACCCTTGCTTGCCACACCTCCGCGGAGAAACACGCTTGTCACACTGGGGTGTCGGCCACCCCGCAAGAAAAACTGTAATAAAACATTAACTATTGGATATTTTTCTTTGAAAATTGGTACGGATCTTTCAAAAAAGGTATTTATTCTGAGGAATGAAGGACGAAATTTTACGGAAAAATTGGTAATGCATTTTTGCCAAAAAATTATATTTTATTTTTGAAAAAACAAATTCAAGTCCCCATTCTGGCATATTCCAAATTGTGCAGTTCCGTTACGTTACTGGTTCGCCTGAATGGAGTATTTCAGCATGACGTCATGGGAATGAATACGAGTTTTTGGAGAAAACATTCTAAACGTAAGTCATAAATGTACGAATTGTAATATTTTTCAAGCGTAGAATGTATTTTCTCAGTCGGTGTTTCATTCTTTTGTCGATTGACGACCTTTCACTTGCACGAAAAAAAATAAAATGATCGTGACGTCATGCTACAATACTCAATATTCGGCAAAATATTTGAGTGATTTTTTGATTCTATTATATTGATTTTTAGTTGGCAAATTGTACTATTTCAAGGTAATGTTATATTTTTCACAATATTCGATTACCTTTTTTAGCGATTTTCATGTTTTTGACCGGGTCGTACGTCAACAAAAACACTTGAAAAACACTGACATTGGGGCAGCCAATGAACGTCGCTTGACAAAATCACCCCACGACTCGCGGTAAAGGTGGAAGCCCCTCCAGCTTTGAAATACCCAAATTTTTACGTTTCGCTGCCTTTGAAGTAGGCAAGAGTTCACTGCACTTTTAAAAGAGGGTGGCCGCTGGACCGCAAAATGACCCGGAATTTTTGAGACCGGGAAAAAACAGGGAAATTCATTTTAGAAGACGATCCTGAATCTGTTAAGGACTAAGCAATTTACAGATTTGAACGTTAAAAATTGAACTGCTTCGATTAAAAAGCCTTAGTAGTTGAACAATTGTAAACTTACGATTGAAATTTTATGAACTATTTTCAATTTTTGAATAATTTCACATAAAAAGATTCACAATTAAACGGTTTTATTCCATTTTAAACCTATATTCGAATATTGTTTCAGTCTAAAATATTCAATTTTTGACCCATGCAATATGAAACAGAACGATTTCAAACAGAATTTCAGAGTGCTAAATTTAAACTCAGAACGTTAGAATTTTAATTGTTTCATTTTGCTGAATTTTCAGTTTATAAGATCATTTTTTTTAATTATAGATTTCAAACGACTTAAAATAAAAATAATTTAACTGAATGTTAGTGATTCATTCTTCAATTTAGAGAATTGAAAATGATAACGTGGATTTATATATTTTAACCAGAAATCATTCAACTAGTCAATTTATAAAAGTTTCAAATTTTGTAATTTAACGGCATTTAATTTAAAATTGTTCACAATGTTCAGAGCTTTCATTGTGTAGTTTAGATTATTGCGCATTTGAATTTAAAAATAGTAAGCTTCAATCTTAAAAGCTTAAAATTCAAAAGAGTTCCACTTTCAGTTCTTTAACTTGGAATTCAATTTTGATATGATTAATTTAAATGAAAAATGTTCAGCAGTTTATTATAAATAATTTTTTTTTCAGTCTCTAGAGTGTAGGGATTCAATTAATATGTTTAATTTAGAAAGGTCTGACAAATTATATTACAATGTATTCTTAAATATATTAACACCATCAGTTAATTAATTAAACAATAGTAGAAACAAAACGAATGACCGTAATTTGATTTCATTTACATTGTGATTTTATAATTAATCAACATAATTTGAATAATTATTGAAACAAATTTTTATTTTATCTTCTCATACTTAAAATTTAGTGCATATTTATGTAAAATTAATGTGGGTACTATAATAAATTCAATTTAAACCGCTTCAAATACATAACTTTTCGGGTAAAAATTTGCATTTCTAACAAGATAGAAGATTTTTTGATCGAATAGTTTAATTTTGAACTAAAAAATATCAGTTCTTAACAAAAAATGGAAATATTACATTTTCAGTTGAGAAAATTAATTTTCCACACAAAAAATTTAACCAGTGATGAATTTTCAAATAAAATGATAAATCTTTAACTGAAATAGATGAATTTTCAACTAAAAAGATCAATTTTAACCAAATAGTTCAATTTTGAACTAAAAATATCAGTTTTCAACCAAAAATGGAACACTTAAATTTTCAGTTTAAAAATTAATTTTCCATCAAAAAACAAAATCAATTTTTCAACCAAAGTGATGCATTTTCAACTAAAATGATTAATCTTCAACTGTAATAGTTGCATTTTTAACGAAAGATGAATTTTCAATTCAAAAAATGAATTTTCAATCAAGAAGATTAATTTTCAAACAAAGTACATGAATTTTCAACTAAAAAAAGAGAAGTTGTCAACCAAAAATTGATTAGTTGAATTTTCAGTTTAAAAAAAGCAACTAATTTTCGATAAAAAAAAACTAATTTTCAAACGAAGTGATGAATTTTCAAACAATGTAATGGATTTTCAACTAAAATTATGAATCTTCAACTGGAACAGTTCAATGTTATATGAAAGACGAATTTTCAACAATATACATACATTTTCAACTAAATTTAATTTTCAATTTAAAAAAAAAATAATAATTTTCAAACTAAGTCATGAATTTTTAAACAAAATGATGAACTTTCAATTAAAATGCTGTATTTGCAACCAAAAAAATTATTTTTGAACGAAAAAGTTTCACTTTCAACCAAGTAATTAAATTTTCATTCCGAAAAACATAAACTCTGAACGAAAATGTTGTAGTTGATAGTTCAACTAAAGAAATTTTAATTTTTAAACAAAAACTGTTGAATTCGACCGAAAAAGACGACTTTTCAACATGAGTTGAATTTTTAACTAAGAAAGATTTTTTAGTCGAGGCAGAGAAAAAATTACAAAAAAACTATTGAATTTTCATACAGAAATATGAATTTTCAACCATGAAGATTAATTTTCTGACAAAAAGAACAAAGTTTCAACCAAATACTTGAATTTTCAACTAAACGGGATCAATTTTTAATCAAAAATAAAATCGTTAAATTTTCAGTTGAAGAAATTCATGTCCTAGAAACAAAAATTGAATTTTCAACAAAACAGTAAAATACAGTAATATAAATCTACTATTATAAATGAAGAATCATTATTCAATTTTATACTGCAATTTAAAAAAATTAAGCACGATCTCTATAAACTTCCCTTTTTGAGGTATGTAAAAATCAAGGTATGTTAAGGTGGCACAACACTATTGAGGTATAGAGATGTAACCTATTTCATAATTTAGGGCTCATTTAGGGCTAATTTGGGCCCCTATTCCCAAATTTAGGGCTCTTGTATTTTTTGAAAAAAATTGTGTTTGCGCTAGCTTAACGTTAAGCTAGCCGAACATTGCTGTAAAACGTACTAAAAATGATTTTACAGAAAATTCACTTAATACAATAATTTAGGGCTCATTTAGGGCTCTAGGAATATAATAATTAAAAATTCAAAAAAAAAGTTTAAACAATCCTACTGAAAATGAATTGAAGATATTTATTTTCTTATCCCACGTTACGGCTCATTAAGGGCTCCCCGAATATGATATTTGAACATTAAAAAAAATTGTTTAAACAAATTTACCAAAAAAATGTAGGTTTTTTTTTATTTCCCTTGCATAATTTCAGGCTTATTTAGGGCTCCTGAAATATCGTCGAACAGAAGTCGTCCGATTTTTCCTTTGCCCTTTTTTTTTGTTATAGATGGTGTTGTGCCAGCTTAACGTTATAAAAAATACGTGAAGAAAATTATAAAAGCGATTCTTTCCAGTCGCATATGTTAGGGCTCATTGCGGACAAATTTGGGCCCGTGGTCCTAAATTTAGGGCTCCAATATTTTTTTAAAAAATTAGTGTTTTGAGCTAGCTTAACGTTAAGCTAGCCGAACATTGCTGTAAAACGTACTAAAAATGATTTTACAGAAAATTCACCTTATACAATAATTTAGGGCTCATTTAGGGCTCTGGGAATATAATAATTAAAAATTCAAAAAAAAAGTTTAAACAATTTTTGTTTAAACAATCTTACTGAAAATGAATTGAAGATATTTATTTTCTTATCCCACGTTAAGGTTCATTTAGGGCTCCCCGAATATGATATTTGAACATTAAAAAAAATTGTTCAAACAAATTTACTAAAGAAATGTAGGTTTTTTTTTTATTTCCCTTACATAATTTCGGGCTTATTTAGGGCTCCTGAAATATTGTCGACCGGAAGTCGTCCGATTTTTCCTTTGCCCCTTTTTTTTTGTTATAGATGGTGTTGTGCCAGCTTAACGTTATAAAAAATACGTGAAGAAAATTATAAAAGCGATTCTTTCCAGTCGCATATTTTAGGGCTCATTGAGGACTAATTTGGGCCCGTGGTCCTAAATTTAGGGCTCCAATATATTTTTTTTTAAATTAGTGTTTTGCGCTAGCTTAACGTTAAGCTAGCCGAACATTGCTGTAAAACGTACTAAAAATGATTTCACAGAAAATTCACCTTGTACAATAATTTAGGGCTCTCGGAATATAATAATTGAAAATTAAAAAAAAAAGTTTAAACTATTTTTTTTAATGTTCAAATATCATATTCGGGGAGCCCTAAATGAGTCTTAAAGAGGGATAAGAAAATAAATATCTTCAATTCATTTTCAGTAAGATTTTTTAAACAAAAATTGTTTAAACTTTTTTTTTAATTTTTAATTATTATATTCCCAGAGCCCTAAATGAGCCCTGAATTATTGTATAAGATGAATTTTCGGTAAAATCATTTTTAGTACGTTTTACAGCAATGTTCGGCTAGCTTAACGTTAAGCTAGCGCAAAACACTAATTTTAAAAAAAAAATATTGGAGCCCTAAATTTAGGACCACGGGTCCAAATTAGTCCTCAGTGAGCCCTAAAATATGCGACTGGAAAGAATTGCTTTTATAATTTTCTTCACTTTTTTTTTATAACGTTAAGCTGGCACAACACCATCTATAACAAAAAAAAAAGGGCAAAGGAAAAATCGGACGACTTCTGTACGACGATATTTCAGGAGCCCTAAATAAGCCTGAAATTATGCAAGGGAAATAAAAAAAAAACTACATTTTTTTGGCAAATTTGTTTAAACAATAATTGTTTAAACAATTTTTTTAATGTTCAAATATCATATTCGGGGAGCCCTAAATGAGCCTTAA
This sequence comes from Andricus quercusramuli, assembly GCA_932178445.1. NCBI lineage: Eukaryota > Metazoa > Arthropoda > Insecta > Hymenoptera > Cynipidae > Andricus > Andricus quercusramuli. The sequence goes on from CAKNXH010056888.1 coordinate 89,902, forward strand.
CGTGGGATAAGAAAATAAATATCTTCAATTCATTTTCAGTAGGATTGCTTAAACTTTTTTTTTAATTTTTAATTATTATATTCCTAGAGCCCTAAATGAGCCCTAAATTATTGCATAAGGTGAATTTTCTGTAAAATCATTTTTAGTACGTTTTACAGCAATGTTCGGCTAGCTTAACGTTAAGCTAGCGCTAACACAATTTTTTTTTTAAAATACAAGAGCCCTAAATTTGGGAATAGGGGCCCAAATTAGCCCTAAATTATGAAATAGGTTACATCTCTATACCTCAATAGTGTTGTGCCACCTTAACATACCTTAAAAATCACTGAAATTTCTAGGTTTTTCAGGTAGGGTGCACACCCTGGTTTAGTTTTATTTTGACCAACAGCTTCAAGCGATTAAACTGTAGAATTTAAAATTGGAATCATAGTAATCTTGTTTTACTTTTGTATATTATTAATTCACAATGCAGTATTTCGCAATGCATATTATTGCTAGTGTGAATCAAGGCTTTACACGTCTTCACGTCAACTCATATAAAAATGACTTTTCTTCATTTGGACCAGCCTACTGTAGACACGCGTCCACAAACCCCTGAAACTCGAAGTGATGAAACATGAATGAGTTAGGACAGGAGAATGAAAAAACACTGAGGAATCCAAAGGAAAGAAAGGCAATTGGTGAAAATTGGGAAACTCACCAGCAGCCTCGTGAGCCACGGCCTGTGCGAGTCCATCAGAGAGGCTCTGTGTGAAGGAAGGCAATTTCGAGGTTGGGGTATGGGTAGGTCCAGCATAGTAACTGCTGGAGGTGGAGTCGAGGGCGCCGCCGCTGGCGAGGACGTCGACGCAGCGCCAGGACAGAAGGTGAAGGCTAAACAGTACGACGACATCGGCGATCGCCGCTCGCATTTTAGGTTAGGCTCATCCACCGCGACACTGACAGCTCGCGCCCCCCGTTCGTCTCCTCAAAACACCCGAAGTCCCGAAGATGATCCCGCGAAATGACGATTCAAGTCGAGTCGAAACTTGTCACCACCTCTTCACACCACCTTGTCACCACTCACGACAACGATTAATCGCGAAACCCCGAGTCAAGGTTACCGATTCAGAAAAAGTCAAAAACGGGCCCCTTGGGCCTTAGACTGAGCTCCACGTGCCAGGTCCACGATTACGAGGATGGCAAACGCCTCGCCGATGATTTCTTTACTTTCCTCGTTGACTCCATTAAAGCGGCCCCCGGCTCCCACGACCCTTTTCTCCGTTTGCAGTTTGATTATTTTTATTCGGATTAAGTACACTGCTCCGCGAAATCAGATGTTCGACCAAGGCCACTGACCATAGATGACGGTGCAGCAAGTTTCGCACATAGAAGAGACACTCACTAGGAGTTTATAATCTCTTAAGTGGCGCTACGTGATCGTCATAACCTCACAAAGTTTGTAGATTGTGGTTGTTCCGTTTCTCGCGTTGCTCTATGCTTATTTCTTTACCCTTTCAAGCGAATTTCGAACTAAAAAGTTTCTATAATTATTCGGAAGAAGATTTAAACCTATATTTTTCAAATTTTATTGCCTATTTTTATTTTTATAGTATTTTCTCTCAGAAATTGAAGTTGACAGAGCCCGTCAGAGGCGCTGTTTCAGCGGAAATTTTGAATTTTTCTTCATCGCTAGTTAACTTCCCTTCGTCGAGTGCTGAGACTCCTGAAGGAAAAACAACAGCACCAAATCAATTGACCAAATGGCAAATATACATGGGACAAAACTTGATTTTTTTAATATATTCGTAAAAATCTTCCGTTTAAAAAAGATTCTAGATGAAAAATGTTACAGGCTTGAGATTTTGGTATTTAATTATTTAATATTCTTGTTAGTAATTTATTTGCCTTGTATTTATGTTTATATATTTATATTACGTAATTTTTTGCAAATTCTTTCTCCTGGAGATTATCTTCTTGGCTATAAAATTTATTATTTTTTTGAAAATTTAAGAGTTTTGTTAAAAATCCTTTTTTTTCAACTGAAATCTTTCTTGGATAAAAATGCAACTGTTTGTTTGAAAATTGAACTTGTTTGCTTGAGGATTCAACTATTTTATTTTTTCATTTATCTCTTTGGTTGAAAGTTTAAATATTTTCTTGAAAATCGATTTTTCTTAACTGAAAATTCAACTGCGTGGGTACAAGCTGAAACACTTTGTTGATTTTTTTTGTTTTGAAAGAAGGTTTATCTCTTTCGTTGAAAACTGACCTACTTCTGTTGAAAATTATATTTTTTTTTTTGCTGAAAATTCATTTTTTACATGGAAAACTCGTATTTTGGCTTGAAGGTACAACAGTTTAGGTAAAAATTGTTCTTCATGACTGAAAAATCTTTATTTGTCGAAAATTCGTCTTTGCGGTTTTGAAATTAATTTTTCAAACGAAATTTCATATTTTTTGGTTGAAATATCAACTATTGCATTTTTTTGATGAAAGTTCATGTACTTAGGTTGAAAATTCAATGATTTTGTGGATAACTCAATTATTTTGTTGAAAATTCCAGTATTTTGTTGAAAATTTAAATATTTGGATCAAAATGCAAGAATTTTGTTAAAAAATCACGTTACATGGTAGAAAAGTCATTTTTTTGTTTAAAATAAATAAATACAATTTTAAATTTGTATCTGAAATATTGTTTTATTCCGTTTATAAAAGAACTTTTCTTAAAGATATTACTTGATTAAAATTCTGGTATTTGTATTATTTTAATGATTAGGGAAAATAAAAATTGGTCAAGGAAAAATCAGAGAATTTTGAAAATCTATTTTCACCCTGCAAAGCATTATCTTAAATACCAAAAATTGCCCTTAGTCTCATATCTTATTTTTTTCCGGAAACCGTAAAATACTTAGATATGGGAGTAAGGGCAACCCCCCCCCCCCCCCAGAAAGCTTTTGTTACGATTCGTTACAGGGGGGCCTTCTCCATATATGGAGAAGGCCTATAGGTATTTTTAATTCAACCACCAGCTAATTTCACATCGTTGAGTGCTGAGGGAAAAACAATGGACCAAATTCACCAAATCAAAGATATTATCTATGACCAAATGCATGGAAGTCGGTTCATTCTTGCCCTATTTTGCTAATATCTTCGTAACAACTCCTTTTTTCTATTTAAGTGCATTCGAAAAATAGTATTCATTTCTTAGGAACTATTTAATAAAATAATAAAATGATAATAAGCATATCTTGTTATATAAAATATGCCTATAAGTTTCATTAAATCCGAAACAAATTACATTTTAAAAAAGAAAGTCAATCTCAAATTTCAAAATAGTGCAGCTCCCAGAATTTTCAAAAAATTTTAAAATCTTTTGGCCAAATATATATTACCCATAAAGTACTACAATTGCCCAAGTTTCACTAAAAGCTAGAGATGGCTGCCAGGATTGATATTTTCTGACCTGGAACGTGTCATCAATTAGTGATGATAAGCAGAATAAAAAATAAGTAAATAAATATACATTTTGAAGTAGTTTACAGTCTAAAGCTGCTCAATTGAAATATTTAGTTAATCATAGAAATGCTATTGTTGTCATTTGCTTACACATTTGTTTACGTTATAGTTTACCGCCTTTTGTAGAGAGGTTAGGTTGGGATGGTTTGACATTTTTTGTGGTTTGTATTCTTTTTGTGTCCTCCGATTTTCAATACAGAATTCTTATCATTTAAAATTTAGACTATTCGGAAAAAACAATTACAGAAAGTGACTCATTCTCTAAATACTCGTAGTTTTGTAAAAAAAATGTGTCTCGTAAAATGTTCGTATTTTCAGCGTTTTCATGGCTTATGAGCAGGTGATGACTTTGAAACACTCGGGATGACATTGTGATTTGCAAAGTGATTTTGTTCTTAAATTGTTGAAAAACTGAATCGAAGTTGTGCTGAAATGTAAGACGCTTATCGGAAATTGGCTTATCATTGGAAAGCCGAATCGACTAGTTTTGTAAAACGACTCGTTACTTAAGAATTTTGCAGATATCGAGAGGTTAGTTTTTCATTCTGATTTTTCATTGATATCTGCAATTTTCACTGGAATTTAATACTATTTTTTTTTTCAAATAATAACGTACTTACTGGACTCTGATTACATATGCTCATAAACTTTTTTTTTTACATTTTGAGCGTTAATATTATAAAATGGCATTCAAACACATTCAGATGCATTTTAAAGAATAGCTTTTATTTTCTACAGAATAATTTTATATAAATTTATTCAATTGTATAAATTTATTCAATTATATATATAGGAGTTTTATCAACTTTTTAGAAATCTTATAATGTCTTAAATTTCTTTTGTACAAAACGTCTTTGTCAATATTTATTTTATATTTCCCAGAGCTTGAAAATATTACAATTCGTGTTTCTTTTTTACAAATTTATGTATAAGCAGCTTTTAATTTCTTGTTATTCTGCAAGCTTAAAAAAGCCATTAAAAAATCTAAAGAAAAAACTATATACAAACTTTTTAATACCGCTACACTTGTTCAGTTTTGTCAAACTGCACAGTGGGAGGAAATGCACTTGTTTCATCCAAAAAAGTTTACAGACTTAAATTTTGGCCCGTTTTTTTTTTAAATTAAAATGTTAGCCTTAATTCTGGGGAGCCTCAAGGCTGGAACATTTGTCTCCTTCATTTATTTGTTTACAGGCTATTTACTAAAAATATTGAAGAACCATTTTTTGCAGACAAAGAAAAATATAAGCCAAAAGCAAATTGTTTACGCTTTAATAACTGCTTAGGTAAACTTCATATTGTCTTCAATCAATACGTGGTGACTCACAGAATACAAATAATTTGCTTATTGATCCATTTAATTGTTATAAATCAATTTGACAAACAAATTGAAAAATAGCGTTATCATCGGTAAAAACCATTTTCTTTTTGCTAAAACTTCTTCGTATTATTGTGAGAATGTCATTCAATCACAAAAATGATTAAAGTTAATAATAACCAATGTTATAAACAGTTTTTGTGGCAAAATATTTAAATTTGGAGTTTTTGCAGATTTGGATTTCCCTGAATCGACAGAATTACTGTAAATATTCTTAAAATAATATATTTTTCATAATATTTCGTATAATATAACAATTACAATTTTTATAAGCAAATTCGATAATAAAATTCGAAATTTTGTAACTTTGGCGTGGACGAAAATTGGCTCTGTAAAGAAAATATTTTGAGAATAAATAATAGCTCTGCATGCTAGTATTCACTCACGATGCTGTTCTACTTTAAAATGCTAAAATTTGGAATTCATTTATCTTATTTGTTTCGAGAATTGCTTATAAATATTTAAATTTTTAGTTTTCTTTCATGGCCAGAATTGCTATAAATATTTATAAAGGTAATAAATATTGTATAATATTTTGTCAAATATAACAATTAACATTTTTATGAACAATTAAGATAAACAAACTCAAAATTGTGACAGTTTATTGTAGAAGAAAGTCGTTCGAGTGAACCTTAGCGTGCAGGTATTATTATTCATTCTCAAGCTATTTTTATTTAATAACCGATTTTTTTCTACCTGAAACTGCAAACATTGTGAATTTGTTTATCCTTATCATTTATAAACATTTAAATTATTATGTTTTACCAAATGTTATCAAATATATAAATTATTTTAAAGAAAATCTCCGGCTATTCCGGCGATTAAAGGAAATTAAATTTTGAAAAAATCTCAAATTTGAATATTTGGGGACAAGAATTGCTTATAACAATGGTTCTTGTTAACTTTTTTAATATTTTTGTGACTAGTAGACATTTAAACAATAATTTAAAAAATGTTCAACACAAAAAAGTTTTTTTCTACGCGAAAGGGCAAACATTTCGAATTTGTTCATAAAAATTCAATTTGTTATACGTAGTGTATACAGGTACGGCATTTTTTGCCGTATTTTAAATTTGTAGTACGGCATTTTAGTGACTGGTCACAGAAGAGTGATCTGTCACTTCTTGAACCCCTTTCCCAAGTCTCCCTTTAAAAAATACGAGTGTTAGTGACTGATCACGGAAGAGTGATCGTGAGGATTCGTGATTCGAATCTGAAGATAAACAATTCGCAAATTAGTGATAAAGTGTATTATTATAGGAATAGTGAAGTGATGAGCAAATCTTTAGTGTGCTTTTATTGTGTAATGTTCTTGATTATACGACACTTTGTGTGTATTTATATAACTTAATATTCCTCATTTTTTGATAAACTAGTGAAATATTCTACTATTTTACCAAAGTAGCAAAAAATATAATCGGAACAGAAAGTTCCTTATTGACACAAAAAATTTGCCGGACTAGAAACTTTAAATACGGCAAAATTTGCCGGAGCTCAATACTCGACCTTTGTTATATTATACCAAATATTAATATCATATATATTAATTTTAAGAATATTTACAGCAATCCAGACGATGAAGGGAAATCCAAACCTGACATAATCTAAAATTTAAACATTTTGTCACAAACACTGTTTATAACAACTGTTTATTATTTAGTTTTTAATTATTTCTGTGATTAAATTTCATTTTTACATCAAGACGAAGCAGTTTTAGCAAAAACAAAAATTGTGTCAGCCATAATAACACTATTTGCCAATTTGTGTATAAATTTTGTTTATAACAATTAAATGGATCAATAAACAAATTATTTTTATTCTGTGAGTCCCTATGCATTGATTTAAAACAATATAATGTTTACCTAAGCAGTTATTAAAGTGTAAAAAGTTGTTCATTACAAGAATGTCACCTTTTTCATACTTTGAGCTAAAAGTTTGTGAATAAAAAATGGAGAAGACAAAAGTTGTGACCTTGAGGCTCTTCAGAATTTAAAGCTCTTTATTTTAAAATACAAATTTGAAAACTGGGCCAAAATTGGAGTCTTTATTATTTTTTGAACAAAAAAAAAGTGAATTTTCTGATTTTTTGTTTCAAAGTTCAAATTCGAAAATTCAGAATAAACAAGAAAATGTCGTTGTTAATGTTTACACCGTGTGAGGAACTAAGTACCGCTAGTGCAATCAGCTGTGTACTTTAAAGATCGCCTAATTTTTTATTCGAAACAAGGGCGTTAATATATATTTTTTTTAAATGTAAGTTTTATTAAATTATCGAATCATTTTTAATCGAATTAAAATATTTATATATTTTTTTCAATTGCAAATATTTGTCCAAATTTTTATTCCAAAATGCTTCGTAAAAATAACTATCATCCTTCGTTTCTATGATATTTAAATATATTTTGGCTTGATTAAGTATACTTCAATTTGTCGAAAAACTGAATTAAATCAGTTGGCATACCTATTTTACTTCACGTTACGTTTTACTTATTATTATAAAATCTATTATTTATTCAATTTGATGTAAATAATAATAAATTATTAAATCGTAAAATCTTTATTTTTTTAAAAAACTTCATTTTCATCACTAAAAAATTACCTTTTATTTTCTTGTAGAATTTTTTTATTATTTTCTCAAATTTCACTGACGTATTTATTAACAAAGTTTCGTTATTCACCAAATTTTTCATAATTTTTCAAAAATTAAGTATTCCCAGCAGCGAGACACTTAAAAAATATGATCACGTTTACCTTCTTTGCTTTCTTTCCTATTCTACTTTCTTATATTTGTCGCAACAGCAAATAATTTCCAATTTTCAATCGATCATGAAAGATGATATGATAGTTATTTATGATAATGATAATTAATGATAGATAATGATAGTTATTTCAGATTGAAACTGTTGAAGCGTTTAAAATTTAATAATAATTTATAATTGTACGCAGTGAAAATTAAAATTTTTCATTGAAATTTTGAAATTGAAATGCTTAGAATTGGTCTTAAATAATCAGGGTATGGCAGCAGCTCAGGAGAAACCTAGAAATCAGGGGAAATTCTGGGAATTTGAAAAATCAAGTTTTGTGGACATCCTGCAAATTCTAAAAGTTTGATATTTTAGAATTGCATATTGAAAACCTTAAAAGTTAAACATTTTCAAATTCAAAATATGGAAAAAATTGAACGGCTTTAGATTTAAACGTTATGAACCTGAAAATTTTAGATTAATAGCATTTCAAATTGAACAGTGTCTATTCCAAAATGTATTCAGATTCTGCAGTTAAAATGTTAAACTTTGTGAATCCATTATATTTTTATATTTAAGTTTTATGTAGAAATTCAATATAGGATTTAGGGCGAAGTAAAAATACTAAAACTAATGGAATCGTTTGAGCTGATGGAGAAAAAAAATAGTGAAGAAACTAATTTTTTAAATCGGCTAATATCTTCTGTTATATTTTTTATTTGAGAATTCAAAAAAATATCTTGTTGGTTCGAAAATTATAACGAATTTTTTATATGTATAGTTTTTACTAGTCATGAATGATTACCATGGGTTTTTGGATTGAGTCGTATGTACACATTTTAGAAAAAGTTGAACATGTGAAATTTCTCCAGCTTGAAGCAAAGAAGCATTTTTTTCAGATAGAATTCTTTTCGTGATTTAGGAATTTTTTTCACGATTTTGGAATGTTTTAAACGACGTGACAAAAAAGTTTCCCATGAAAGAAAAATAAGAACGAGTTCCCTTGGTCCAAACTGAAGATATTTTAGGTTCGACATATTCAATTTTAAATCAAGCGTATACTGTGCATTTAAATAAATCCAAAAAAATATGTTTTTTTTTGTGTGCATATTTTCAGATCATTCTAAATTAAGTAAAAATCATGTTTTCCAATTTCAAAATTTTTATTATTGTTTACTAGCAAAAACTGTACATATAAAAAATTCACCATGCTTTTTAAAACAACAGGAAATTTTGTTAAAATTTTTTAATATTTAAATAAAAAAAGAGAACAAACTGATTTTACCATTTTTTGTTCTTGCTTCTTTCGGATGCCAAGTCACAAATTTTTTTGCCTCAGATCAAACGTTTCGATTAATTTTAGGACTTCCAAATTTAGAATTGTAAAGTTTTAAATTGAAACCTTAGCAGTCAAGCATTTTCAAGTTTGAAAAATTCAAAATTGAAAAGTTTAATTAAAAAAAATTATTTATAAATTAACAATAATGTTTAAGAAAGGAGTTGCATATCGACGCTCTTACCATCAACATCTAAATATTATTAAGAATAATTATAAAAATTAAAATTATTTAAAAGAACATCTATTTCAGAAAATCACATCTCCTAATAAAAATTGTATTTGTTTTTAAATACAAGTAATCACTTTATCCACTTTATATCCTTTTATTTAAGTTAACTGCTCTATAACTATTGATATTGAGCAATATTTTCCTTCATTAAAAATACTCTTCATGAAAGATTAGTATCCGTTACAACTTGCATTGAATTAAAAATATTGAGAAACAAATAATGAAATATAATTTTGCAGATAAAAGACAAGATCATTCTGCCTCATGATGGAGTTCAAACTTGATGAAGTAAAGGTGAAAGTTGAGAGGATAATTGCCGATGAGCCAAAAGTCCACGAATCTTCCAAACCCGATGCAATGATCGTCGAAGATACAAAAAGTGAAGCATCGAAAACTAACGACACAACTATTCAAAATAGTGAAGGTCAATTAAAAGATGAAAACCAATTACCAGTTCCATCTTCTTCAACCACTTCAGATACTAAAAGTGTTTCCGATCCAAAGGTTTCTAATGTAAAAATCGTGCGCGGCACAAAAAGAATGAAGATTGATCCTGCTGATGCGAATCCAAATGACAAAAAAGGTATTTCATTGCAATTAAATTCATGTAAAACATATGTATTTTAGAGTAATATATTTATAAATTATTATCGTCTTGATTGTTTATTTAAAATTTATTAACGAAGACTGAATTTAAATTCAACTGCAATTTAGACTCGAAAGAGGACGATAGTGAAGCAAAAATAATGCGATCACTGAAGAGATCCTGCGAGTTGTGGTCGCTAGAAGACAAAAATACCTTTTTCAAGGCAGTCAACGAGTTCGGAAAAGATTTTGACGCTCTGCAAAGTTACTTTTTAAGTCAAGGAAAGAAGAAAGGACTGGCTGAGAATATGATAAAAAACAAGGAGCAGATTCGGCACTTTTATTACCGAACTTGGCTCAAGATATCAAAGCGATTAAAATTCTCTGAAGGTACAATTTACAATTTTTCCGAATCATTCTTTAAAAGTAGGGTGTTGAATCTTTTTAATTTAACTATTTAATTTTTTATTGTATTATTGTAGACGTTAAGAAAACAACGCAGGAGCTTTATGGACTGATTAATTATGGAGAACTAAGGAGAAAGCTGCCTCGAATGCACGATAAAGCGCAAATGAAATTAAACGAATTAGTCTATTACGGATCAACCCAAGTTAGATTGAGGGGTAAAACAATGAGGATCAAAACTCCAATCTGCAGAGCTTTAAGAAAACTTAACCAACTAGAAGGTTTGTATAATGTCATTATCTCTTTGTGTTAATTTTATTTCTTATTATTTAAAAGTAGGAATCGTCAGATGGAAAAGGGTTGAGTTTAGAGATAGGTGAATTGGAAAATAAACAATGCAACAGAAAATTAACCAAATTTAACATATAAGACAGCACTAGTTCAAAATGAATTGAAATGAAAAAATTTCAGAAAAAAATATTGTAAACACATGGAATCATTTAAGTTGAGGATAATTAGGATATGGGCGTTCTGTAAATAAAAATTCATCTATTCATTGTTTCCTAAGGTACGGATTGTATATTTTCGACTTTTTGGAGAAAAATATTTTTAAATTGTTCCGATTTCATTTCTTCCATTCATTGCTTGCATATTTTAAAGTCGAAAATGTCCGAAATCGAATAGTTTCAAGTTCTATTATTTAAAATTCTACCAATTCATATTTCAATCGTACTGTTTGAATGTGTAATTTCCAAATGGAAGCCTTAATTATCAGTGTATTTTTGATTGAATATCTTTTAAACATTAATTATATGAATGTCATATTGAAAGAGTTTTAAAGTCAGCCATTAGATTTAAAAACATTCAAGAGTATAAAATATGAAATTGGAAGTGTTTAAAATTGAAAAAGCTTAGAATTGAAGGGTTTAATACTCGGATTTTTGTTGTACACTAGATTGCAAGATTGCAAGATTGCATGGGATTGCAAAATATTGCATAAAATTGGAAAATATTCCATTGATTCTAGGAAATTTATTATAGAAAATCATGTAGAAAAAAATTATAGGATAATCAACATTCTAATCAATAATACAAAAATATTGAAGAAATTAATGTAAAACGTAGAACAACTACAAAGGAAAAATTTATTTTAGACTATTCATAATCTGACATGAAAATACGCAGAAATGGCGATTCTGCCCAAATAAACTTTACGCAGCAAAAATCTGTGAATACCCTTGATATCTTAAAAATCACTTAAAATTTAATTGAAATCCATATAAAAACGTTTTGGAATCTCTTGAAATCCCTTGCTACCTTTCAAAATATTTTAAGTACACTAAAATCCTTGAAATCTGTTGAAATCTGTTGACATCCATTGAAATTTCTTAAATCCCCCAAAATCTTCAGATTAATCGGAGCTCCTATAAGCCTCAATCTTCTCTCCTTGAATTGTTAAAATCTGTAGAAATCCTTTGAAATAAAATTTAATTTATTCCGTAAAGTATACATAATTTGAAATCCCTTAAATATAATTTTAATTAAACTTATTCATTAAAGTTCTCTAAAAACCGTTTAAATCCCTGTAAATTTTGTAAATCTTTGTGAAATTCCTTGAAGTCCCCCGAAATCTTCTAGGAAACCCTTGAAATCTTTGGAAATCCTACAAAATTCTTTGGAATCGCTTGACATTTTGTAGATTTCTTGAAATATTTTAGAATCCCTTGAAATCTTTGGAAAGCGTGAAAATCCATTTCAAAATGTATGAATCATTTGAAAGCACTTGAATATAATTCAAAATAAACTTCTTAATTAAAGTTTTCTCTAAAAACCGTTTAAATCCCTACAAATCTTTGAAATCCCTTAAAATCTCTTGAAATCCTTGGGATCGCACGGAATTACTTAAAATTTAATTTAATTTTTTTTTTCTCCAAAGTTCACTAGAAATCCCTTAAAAATCTTGGGAAATCCTACAACATTCTTTCAAACACCTTGAAATCTTTGAAAAATGTAAAAGCCCTTGAAATGTTTCGAAATTCTTTGAAATCCATGGAAATATTTTCAACCTTTTGAATACCGATGAAATCTATCAAACTCCCTAAAATGTTTATGAAATCTGACGAAATTGCTTAAAACCCATGGAAATTCTCTGGAATTCAAATTAAATTGAAATTATTCATTAAAGTTCTTTAAAAAATGTGTTTAAATCCGTATGAATCTTTCAAATCCTTTAATCTTAGCAAATTGCTTGAAATACCTTAAAAGCCCTTAAAATCTTTGAAATCGCTAGGAATCCTTTCAAATTTAATTTAATTTATATATTTTCAAAAGTTCACTAGAAATATCTCAAAATCCCCGGAAATGATTGGAAATATTTCGAATTCTCTTAAATCCCTCAGAATGTTCCGAAATTCCGTGAAATCGGTGGAAATATATTTCAATCTTTTGAAAACCCATGACATTTTCTAAAATTAGTTGAAATATTTTAAAACCCTTTCAAATCCTTCTAAATACCTTAAAATCTGTGGAAGTCCCTCGAAATTGGTTGAAATCCTTCGGAATCCCTTAAAGGCCTAAAACCTCCTGATATGTTTGGAAATCTTTAAATGCCATGGAATTTTTATGAAATCTGACATTCCTTGAAATTCCCTAAAATTTGTCGAAATGCTACATTAAATAAAAAAATTAATAAATCATGCGCTTGTAATTTATTTATCTTTTGCATCAACTCTTTTAATATTTCAACATTCTTTATTTCTATACTGATTTTCTTATAGTGATTTCATTATAACAAATTCATTATATGAAAATCATAGACCTATACTGAATTTTCTGCAATATTTTTTCGTAAGGGGGGATTATAAAATATTGTGAAGGATTGCATAAGATTGCAGAGAATGTATACCAGTTTGCAGGAGTAATAAATCCCTTATATATAGTAATTAATCGCTTATAATTGAACAATTGTAAAATAAATAACTTCCAAATTTAACAGTATTGGTATGTGAATGGATCCAGGAATAACAATTAATAACAATTCAAATAGAAGAGATTTGAGTTTAGAAAAGAATGAAGATGAAATTTAACGGGACAGAAAGTTGAAATTTTTCGTCTTCGCAAAGTGTTAAAAGAAAAACTAGAACCTAGAAATTTTTCTAAATTGATGAAATCTTTAAATTAACAATTTTTTTTTAATTCAGGCAACTCACGTTCAAAATGTATGTGAACTATAAGCTTATCTCATTTGAAAATAATACAAGTTGATGAGTTTACAAATTTAGAAAGAAATATTTTAGACGTGAATCAATCTTTTCATTGCAAAATAATTATGATGTGGGCGTTCGTAAAATTGAAAGCACTAAAAATTGGATTAAAAGCACTTCAATATTAAATTTGTCGTGTTTGGATGAAATTTATTACTTTTATTGGAAGTAGTGAAGTAGGAATTAATTTTAAAAGATTTTATTTATCTTTTCACATATTTCAAATCAGAGTTTAATTAGTTTCATTTTATGCGATTATTCTTCTTTAATGATATTTTTATCTTTCTTTAGAAGTATCTAATTTTTCTGTTAATTGAATTGTCAGCGTAGGGTTTCGAATTTTTTTTATGTAGCAGCCCTGGTATAAGAAATTGAATAAGGCACCGAATGCAATGTTATCAATATAATTTTATGGAAGTTCTTTACAGTACTGTTTTGTTCAATTATTGTATGCCTTACGACTTTAGAAAAATGAATGGGTTTAATAATTAATTTCATTAGTGCAAATAAAAAATAAAAAAAAAATAAATAAAAAATATAAATATATACTTACAAATTGGAGTTCTTTATCTGAAAGTTTTACTCTGTATTCCTAAAGAAAGAAATTATTTCAAATCTCAATAAAAAATCATTCTATTAAAAAAATGCATGTTACTGTGTATTTTGCTACTATTTTTAAAAATGTACGTCACTATAGTTTATTATTTTACTTATTTCTCTTCAGGAAAGTTTACTTTCCAAAAAATAATCTTTCTTTGCGGTTGCACGTGCTGGAATTTCTCCTTGAATTTCTTGAATTTTCAAATATCCAGTCTATCTTTTTCCTTGAATATCAAAGCTTGTTGACCAGGAAACGTGTTCGAAAAATATTTCTTTCACAATGCTTGCAATTATTAAGCTAATATTCACTGGTTTTTAAATACCTATAAGGAACATTTTAAATAGACGACTCTCTAAAGCTTTCTCTTACATAAGATTGAAGGATTTCCATACTAAAATAAAGTAATAAAGTTGTTATTTTTTAAAAGTAGCATCTAGTCCTTTCTTTTGTCAAACGTTTTGCAGTTTAGGGTAGAACTGAAACTCAAATTAAAACTGGAAGCGAAATAAGTCAAAAATGATGAGAGACTCTGGAATATTGATGTCTGATGTCAAAAATTTAATTTACAGATTGGCAAGAGGATATAAAGCTGCCTCCAAGAGTGACAATAGAGTTACGACCTGGAAATAATATGGCTTGGTGGAAAGTCCAGGCTGCCGCGATGAATCCGAGAGTTCGGACTCTCGTTCCCATCCAGCGACGACTTTCTAGCATTTTGACTTTTTTGCAACAGCGATGGCGACCTCCGAAGTACAGAACTGTATCCTTTTTTACTTTATTATTTCAGACCAAAGCCCTCAACCGTTATGAATTTCAAAGGTCCTGAATGTGAAGTAAGCCCCGAAATTTAAAGTCGCTCTCACAGGTACCAAATTTAAAATTTCTTGAATTGCCGACATTTTTAAAAGTTTTTCCTTAAATAAATTTTAGTTGGCACTCGACGAAAATCCAATCGACGAATCCAAGGAATCAATTCTGCTCCGTGTGGCTCCTCCGGAAGGTAGCAAAATCGCCCTTCCTGTTGTGAATCTCGGCGAATACCTAACCAGCAACAGCGTTAGTTTTAACTCTTACGAAAAGCGTCTTGCTTTGAAGAGTTCCAGAGTAGAATTATTAGGATCGATGCAGTATATTAAGGGCGTGGGGAAGAAAGGTGTCAAGAAATATAAAGGCGATAAAAAAACGAACAAGTTATGTGATGATCAGTACGCAGGAGTGGATAACAACAGTGATCTAGACGTTCCAGAAATGGGGAGTTCCAATTTCTCAAATGAAAAACCGACAACGAATGATGTTAAAACCCCGACGGAACAGCAAAACGAACCTAACAGATTTCCAGGGAGAGAGACTATCGATAGGATAAGATTGGGCTGGAATATCGAGGAAGCGAATACGATCACTGTTGGTGATCTTTTTTTAATGGCAAGTAAATTATTCCTTGAGGCGTTATTTTTCACATCAATTTTTGTTATATAAATAATAGACTTTGCTTTTATTTTCCTCGGCAGTTTGGAAGAGAATCGAAAATAACTCTCGAATATTGGTGGGATTCGCCACCACGTGAAACACAAGCTTTCTCTGCAGGAAAATTCAAATCGATCGTGACACCTCGAGATGATAACGTGAGTCTGATGTTGCAGAAACTACTCTCGATCGCAAAGCAAAGCTACGGAACAAGCAAGGTTAATGATTATTTTTATTTGTTAAGTCGATTCACGATTTGTCGGTTCTCAAAACTTTAATTCTTGATTGTTCAAAATTACTTCTTTTATCTAGTTCCTTCAATCTACGTTCTTATTTTCATTGCTCCTTCTTCACTTTTCATATCTTTATTTCATTCCCCCAATCAATTCCTCTATTCGCCCTTTTTTCATTAATTCTCATTAACCTTCATGCCTCTTCATTTTATGTATCAGCTTCTCCATTTCTTCATTTTGGTCTTCATTCTTCATCAGCAACCCTCCCATCGTTTCTCTAAACCTTTCAATTCCTTTTTTTTTTTTGCTAATTTTCTTATTTCCTTTTCTCGTCAGCTCTTAAAAAACATAATCTGTAAACGTTTCCCCCATTTCGTGCAGGCTTCAATCCATTTTTTCTTTGATCTTCTTTTCCTCCACTCATTCTTTTCTGACATTGCTCTCCACCTTTTTCTCTCGTCCCAGCATTTAAATCTCCCTCAGTCATGACTTTCACTCCTTCTTGTATATCCATCCATTCTCTTCTTCTATAGTATATACGTTTCGATCCAGAATAGATCGTCAGATCAGTGTTGCTATTAAAAAAAGATCTTAATGAGTTACAATATTTCTAGATCTTTCCTGGTTCAAATTCCGCTATTTACATGAGCTGATATTTGACTCTTTTTTCAAGCATCGTCTTTAAGTATTCGTAGAAACTAAAAAATAGCATGTGCAACACATTGCAAAATGCTTTTAAAGTTATGGTTTTAATGTAAATAGTTTTATCTATTATTAATAGATGAGAGAAAATACAGCATAAGCTGATACGATCTTCGCTATTAGATTACAATATTACATGCAATCAAATATAGTGTGAATAGTTTATATCGCAACTGTAGCCTATTAAGTAGTTGAAGCAGAGAATGATATTTAATTAAATTAATTAATTAATGGACTTAATGAAGCATAAATCATATCCTTATTTAAGAATGTTATTTTATTATAGTTATATATATATATATATATATTTTTTTTTTAATTGAAAAAAAATGATATTTAGGGGTGCCGCAAGCCCCATGAAGTTTAACATGTATTTCCCATAAGAAAAAAAGACGTTTTTGTAAATCTTATTCAGAATCCTCAATATTATCTCAATTGAGTTGAAACTCAACATTTCTGTTCACAATTAGCCATAGAATACGAATAAAATATCACTTTTCAATTATTACCCCCATAAATCTGTTTTATAGGGTCTCAAAGAAACCCCATAAGTGAAAAAATGGGTTTTGCGAGTTTTTGGCGCTAATTATGATTTTTTTGCGGTTTTTTCAATTCGAATTATTTTCAATACATAAAATATTACTTTATATTGAAAATTAGAATATTAAAATATTTAGCAATATTCTCATATAATGGAGTTAGAAAGACGCGGTTTTTTTACAAATTTTCCATTTGTTGTCCAATTTTCAATTAGAGGGTAGTGATAGTTCATCAAAGTTAACAATAGTGATTGTTTAAACAATTTATTATAATTATTAATAATATTATATTTGAATAATGCTAGAAAGATGCGTTTTTTTTCAATTTCTGACTTTTTGTCCAATTTTCATTTGGAGTGCAGTAATAATGAATTCAAGTTAACAAAATAATTGTTTAAACAATTCATTATACTCATTAATAATATTAGATTTGAATAATGCTAGGAAGATGCGTTTTTTTAAATTTCTGGCTTTTTGTTTAATTTTCATTTGGGGTGAAGTCATAATGAATTCAAGTTAACAAAATAATTGTTTAAACAATTTATTATCATTGCTGATAATATTCTCTTTGCTCAATTGGTAGAATATTGCGGGTTTTTCTGAAATTTTCAACGGTTTTTTTTTTTTTTTTTTATTAGGCGTGACTTGATAATTAATTAGATTTAGCAAAAATAATTGTTCAAACAAATTATTATTGTTTATGACTATCTTCATCTATATCAATTGCGCCTGATAGTGCGGTTTTTCGGCAATTTTACCTTTCTGTCCTTTTTTCACTTAATGAGGTAATAATTAATTAAAGTTAAGAAAAAAATGGTTTAAAGAATTTAATATTGTTCAGCACTATCTTTTTTTATATAAGTGTTAGAAAGTGGCGGTTTTTTCTAAAATCTTTCACTTTACATCGCCTTTTTATTTATGAACAAATGATACAAGTGCGTAAAATAGGTGATTGTGTGCGAGTGTGAATTTTGCAGCATAAGCCGGAGGCTCGAAGCATGAGTCGGTGGTTAGCGCACGAGCGAAGCGAGTGCGAAAACGTAGACGAGTGCTTCGAACCGCAGGCGAATGATGCAATCATACGAGTTAAAAATCACCTACGCGCACGTGTATCACACGCTATTTTTTGCAACGCCCGTCCGAAAAAGTTGTCAAGAGGTGGTAACAAAGAATACTAATTTTATATTGCATAGAGTGGAGTAAAGAAATTACAAAAAAAAAAAATGTTTTCAATGTTTGAAAAAAAATTGGAAAAAAAATGTGTGCAAAAAATGTTTGAATAAAAATTTGTTGAAAAAAATTATTGAAAAAAAATGTTGGCGTTTATGCATTTGCCCCCCCCCCCCCCACGGGGGGAGGGCTACGGAACCCTAAAAACAAAACTTCAATCATTAAAACATTTGGTCAAGTTAAATTTAAATTTATTTCAAGAAGATACCAACACCAGTGTTTAAAGTTACCTATGCCAGTGTCTAAAGTACCTCATCTCGAATGTGCGCATGCGCAGCTTTTGTACCAGTGTCTAAAGTAAGCTATCTTCAAACTGCGCATGCGCGAAAAAAATTTCACGCACAGTCTGCTCAAATAAGGTACTTTAGGCACCATCTACATGCATGCAAACGTCAACTTTTGAGGTGGTTGTTGCAAAAATGATTTTTCGAATGGTATGAATGCTTAAAAAAATTAATTTAAAGAAAAAAGTTATTTTACACAAGAGGTAGAAATCAATATTAAATTATTTAAACAATTTTTTTTGTTAACTCTAATTATTACCTCACTAAGTGAAAAAATGACAGAAGGTAAAAATTGCCGAAAAACTGCAACTATCAAGCGCAATCGATACAGACGATGATAGTCATAAACAATAATAATTTGTTTAAAATATTATTTTTGCTAAATCTAATTAATTATTAAGTCACGCCTAATAAAAAATAATCGAACAGTTGAAAAGTTCAGAAAAACCGCAACATTCTACTAATTAAGCAAAGAGAATATTATTAACAACGATAATAAATTGTTTAAACAATTATTTTGTTAACTTGAATTCATTATCACTTCACTCAAAATGAAAATTGGACAAAAAGCCAGAAATTAAAAAAACGCATCTTTCTAGCATTATTCAAATATAATATTATTAATAATTATAATACAATTTTTAAACAATTGTTTTGTTAACTTGAATTCATTATTACTTTACTCCAAATGAAAATTGGACAAAAAGCCAGAAATTTAAAAAAAACCGCATCTTTCTAGCATTATTCAAATATAATATTATAAATAATTATAATAAATTGTTTAAACAATCCATATTGTTAACCGCGTCTTTCTAACTCCATTATATGAGAATATTGCTAAAAACAATAATAAATTGTTTAAACAATTCATGAAAATATCTAATTTTCAGTATAAAGTAATGTTTTATGTATTGAAAATAATTCGCATTGAAAAAACCGCAAAAAAAATCATAATTAGCGCCAAAAACTCGCAAAACCCATTTTTTCACTTATGGGGTTTCTTTGAGACCCTATAAAACAGTGATATTTTATTCGTATTCTATGGCTAATTTTGAACAGAAATGTTGAATTTCAACTCGATTGAGATAATATTGAGGATTCAAACAAATTTGGGGGGTATCCCCATAAAAATTCAAACAAACAAATTTTTTGGTCCACCCTAATATATATATATATATATATATATATATATATATAAAATAATACATTTTAACTTAAATATGGTTTGAAATATCAAAAGAGGTTTGAAAATCATGCATAAAAATGTCAAATTTGGAGCTGTTTACCAGAAGATTTCTGATCTTACTAATCATAATTATTTGAAAGTCTTGTAAAATTATTATATTATGTTATACTCACAGTCATATACATACAATCTCTTATTACATATCTTTTTAGATCTCTTGAAACATTCTGAAATCTCTTGAAATCTTTCGGAATCGCCTGAAATCGCTTGAAATATTTTTAAATCTCTTGGCAAATACTGAAATCACTTGAGGTTTCTTGAAAGAAATCTTTGAAATCCTTTGGAATCTTTGAAATATTTTGAGATTTCTTGAAATCATTAAAAATATTTTAACCTAGATCTCTCGGAATATTCTGAAATCTCTTCAAATCTTTTGAAATCGTTCCAAGGATGAAACCTCCTGAAATCGCTTGAAATTTTCTTAGATCTCTTAAAATATACTGTAATCTCTTAAAAAGAATCTTTGAAATCCTGAAAAACCTTTGAAATATTTGTATCTAGACCTCTTGGAATATTCAGAAATCTCTTGAAATATTTAAAATCTCTTGAAATTATTTGAAGTCGCTTGAAATATTTTTAGATCTCTTGGAATATACTAAAATCCCTTGAATTAAGTCTTTGAAATCCTTCAAAATCTCTTAAAACCATCAAAATCTTTTGTTCAAAATCTTCTAAATCTTTTTAGATTTCTTAGAATATACTTAAATCTATTTGAAATCTCCGGAAATCTTTTGAAATGTTATAATCTGGTGTGTACTTGTAAGTCGAATGGTCAGCCCCTCAGATCTTACAAAGTGAAAAAAGAATGTATTGTTAAGTCTTTTTATTTGAAATAAAGTGATAAATAAATATTAAAATGCAGTATTCTATTGGATATAAAATTTAGGAAGAACATTAGGAATACATTGAATCTTGGAAAAAGGTGCGTGAGTTTGACGAAATTCAGCAGCAAGTAATACAACTGCGAACATATGATCAGAGTAAATAATGATTCTAATATTATTTGCAACCTTCATGAGGTTAACTTTTTAAGACTATATCCAAGCTATTCTTCCATATTCCTGGTCATTACCAAAAGTTGCCACTGAAGTTGAAGTCAGCGAGTACTTAATGAGAACTTCGAGAAAATGAACTCAAGAATATGTCACTCCTCCCGAAGTAACATACAAAGGTGTTAAAAGACTTACCCAAGAAAATAAATAAACCCTCAAGACATTTTGTGAAGATGATAAAAACAGGGGGAGGTACACATGAATGAAAGATTATGTATCTGTTCGTAATGGAGAGGGGAAAAAACCAAAAGCATTTGCTTCACATTAATTTTGAAGAACTGTATGACCATTGATAACAACAATTATTTGTATTGTAATAACAATTGAATACGGAAACAAAGATTTGTTGTGTTCAGCTGTTTGTAATATTAAAATGCTTAGTGTATGCCAGAAAATTGTCAGGTAGATTTCAAAGCAACTTATTTTTTAGCCTTCTCTATCCCTGCTTCTCAATTCACGTTTCTATCATCGTTGGAACTTCCAGTTGTTCTGAACCTTTGTTTTGCTTTACTTGTTATTCTACCTTTCCAATTCCTTACTTAATCATTGTGAAATATTTATTTTTAGAGATATCAGAGTCGTTATAAATACTTCAACTGCCCTTAATGTTTTATTTATTCGAAATGATTTTTCAGTTGGAATGTTTTATCACTAATTTATTTTTTACAGGGCTATGATAATACATCAGGTGGCAGTGAAACTGTAATTTCATCTCGCATTCCTTCGACAAAAGAATCGACGTTCCGGCGACCCTTAATTCCTCAAGCATATCACAGACTTGGAACACCTGATGCCTTCAAAACGCAACTAGATGTAAGTGAAAGACAAAAATGGATAATTTCTAACTTATTTGCATTTTGATTTTAAAGTTATTTTTAATTTTTATTTGCATTTTAATGTTGAAGGCATCAAAATTGTAAAGAACTTTAAACTTTCAAACCGCTAGAAATTCGGAATCTGTTTACATTTAAAAGTATGTATATGAATTTGATAAATTTGAAATTATGGAAGTGATCCTAAGACACGTCAGATTTTGAAGCGCACATTTAAAAGTTTCCCAGATTTTTAAGCGCAGACGTTCTTTACAGAGCGACCTACATTTTAGACCAGTGGAATTTTTTAAGATTCAACAAAATGCAGGTTTCTCAAACGAGTGTAATTAAATTTTAAGCATTTTAAACTGAAAGTGATCCTTTTTTAACGGGATAGCACATTTTACAAGTTTCGAATTTAAAAAGCGCTAATAGAATCATCGAATTGTTAAAGCTTTCTAAAATTTAAAATTCTTTGTCACTGGCAGAGTTTGAATATTTAAAATCATCTGTATTTCAAAAACGTAGTATATCTTAAAACCCTCACATTTGGAAACGCTCAAAGTTAAAAATCTCTAAATGACAGGAATTATTCTCGATGACTTTAGAAGTGCCCTTTTGAAAAAATATAAGAACTCTAGCAAGTTTGTAAAAATTTGAAAAGAACTACGAAATAATAGTATTGAAGGGATTAAACAATAAAATTGATTTTTCCATTTGTTTAGAAATTCAAAACGAGATTTTGCAAGAGAGGTAGAACAATCAGACAAAGAAATCTGATAGTTCAAAGGGTGGTTCCAATAGCTAGTCCAGAAATTTATTCTGAAATGCCAAGCCCACCCGGAAACGAAACAGTTGATTCAAGTGAAATACCCTTGAATAAGCCTGTCGAAGAAGCCGGCAAAGAGACAGAAATCGAAGCTGGACCTTCTGAAGAACAACATTTCCTGGATGTTTTGCGAGATGCGAATCCTGCGAAAGCGTCTACCTCCATCATCACAAGTGCTACGAAACTCTTGAAAGAAGGCGAACACCAATGGCTCAACTGCGAGGTACCATAAATATTTTTATCAGAATAAATATAAATTAATGTAAGTTATTATTTCAGTTTTAGGGTTGAAATCTTGAGTCTTTCTTAAAAAGCTTCATTTCGCTTTTTGAATTTCAGGTCGCTGATTTTTCCTTGAGCAGTTTTCTGGGCCAGCTTGATTCGCCAATGAAAGGATCGCAGAGAAGTCAAACTGAAGGTCCTACAGTGGAAGATGTTCGACCGCCTTCAGACGTAAGTTCCTCCATTTTATTTAACATAATTAATTTTTAAATAGATATTAAAAATGTTCCAAATTAATTATTTTATTCGAAAACACCATTTTATGAGCCTATAACGCCCCCAGGAAAGTGGACGTTAGATATCCCTTTACCGAACTGTCCAGCTAGCAGCAGGTAATTAGTTCCGAACGCCACCGCACAGTCAGATAACTAGTTCCAAAAATGGCCACCGAATAACGCACAATGTATTCTATTATTTTAACACACACAAAATCACACACACACACACACACACACACACACACACACACACATATATATATATATATATATATATATATAACTTTACCTCGGAACGAACCATTTTCAAATATCTTGCCATACGAAATTAGCAATCACTTTCCAAGCAGATGACTCCCACATCAATCGTATGTTTTCATCTTCAACAATAGAATCCGTGAAACCTTCAATTATTTGCAATCACGCCGCAAAAAAAAAGATCAGAGAAGCCATCATTATCAAAAAACACTGCTCTACAGTCCCATGACATGGTGGTTTCGAATAAAATATCATACATCAATATTAGGGTCACACACATCTTCACATGGAATTCAATGTTCGCAAGGACGACTTGATAAACCATGGCCATGGTTTTACTACTCGTTCAGCGAACATTGACCTCCCCGTGTAAAGACGTGCCTAACCCTACTTGTGATGTAATATATGCACAACTATTAAATTTCTTTTATTTATGCGAGGGTCTAAAATTAAAAAGACTCGGTTGTTGGTAACGCTTAAAATTTCAAATGCAATTAATTTAAGGCAAACGCGAATTTTTAAGGCAAATTTAATTTAAATGAAAATTTATCTAGCCATCGAATTTTGGTATTATTCCATATTGAGAAGTATCTTAGAAGCGCTTTAAACTTTTGAATTGCCGACTTGTCTAATAATTTATATGATAAAGCGCGCAAAGCTCAAAATCCGAAATTTGATGGATAAGAATTTTTGGAAATATTATTCATTAAATAAATAAGTAAGTGGTACATTTTGCGAAATTCCATGAAATAAAAACATATGCAACTATTCTCTGGATTAATTTCTAAAAACATTAACCTGGTTTCATTGTCAGTATCAGATCTTTAAATCTTTCATTTTTATGAATTTCAGGTTGTGACTCAAATGCAATGTTTGATGGGAGAGAACAGCGTGGACTACATGGTGAAATTCGCGAATCTCGCATCACAGATGGCCTCTGAAAGTCAGAAAAACAAGTAAACCGTAAACCAAAAATGATTTTTTTCTGATCAATTTGGCATGAGACTGTCATTATTGATAGTCTTATCTAAAATTAATACTCAAAGCAATGTTTAGAAATTTAATTAAAAAAGAAATAGTTTTTGACCAATTCCGTTTCACATCAGGCTGTGTTAGAATGATTTAGTATTTTGATATATCATTCTATGTCTAGAATAAAGAAACACGTATTTCGCAGTTTAATCAAACACAATTTTCTGGACCGGCGAAGATTACCTGGGAATTCTCGAAAATAGACAGAAAATTGTTTCAAAATGCTCTTTCCATTGTCCCAAAAAAAAATTCGAAAAACTTCTCAAAAACACCACTCTTAAATTTTTTATAAGTAGCTGGTAATACTTTCTAAATATTTCGCGAGTTTCGTTTTCGGTAAACAATTGTTTCACATTGAAAAAAAAATTATTTTTGAAAAATCGAATTTTTGCATTTTTTCGGAAAAGCGAAAAGTACCAAAAAATGTCCAGATAAAATTGTTTACGTCTGGCAAAGTTACACAAAAAAGATCTCACTCTTTTGTGATATTTTGCATCGTTTACAAGAAGAAATAAAAAAGTAATATTTCAAGAAAACACATTTTTGTCTGACTGAAAAATGGTTAAACCCCTATAAAACTAATGAATGTATTTCTTTTATAAGCAGAAACTGTATACGAAATGTAAAAAAATATAAAAGGTAGTGCTTTGCAAAAAATTTTCTTTATTATTTTCATCGGACTTTAAAAACATGAAAAGAAGATTTCCAGGAAACCCCACTTTGTTAAATATTTAAAAAAAATTTTCTGCTAATATAAAAAATGCACCCTATCAGAGGCCAGGAAAATGTTTTTTTTTCTCCTAAACGATGCAAGTTATCACAACAGAGTAAGAGGTATTTTTTGCATATCTTTTCTAGGTGATACAACTTTTATTTGAACATTTTTACCTGTGGTTGCTATATTTCCAGCTATTTCTAAATAAAAAAATAAGAAAGTGTAGTTTTTGAGAAATTCATTTTTCACATTTTTTGTGATCAATGGAAAGAGCAAGAATTTCCACGTTGAATAAGAAAGAAAAACCCAAATACCTAAATTCGTTCGGAAAATACTGAATTTTGAATAAACTTTCTGTCGATTTTTGAACATTTCGCAGGTAATATTCGAATGATTGTACCACATCGAGAAAAAAAGTTTGATTAAACTGATAAATACGTGTTCTTTTATTTTCACCGTGGAATGATATGCATATCCAAGTACTAACTCATTCTGACACCATGACCTAGATTTTCCTCCAAATTTTTCCTTATTTGAAATCGAATTGGTCTTTCAAACATTTAATAAGGCCTTCAGCATCAAAAATTAATTTTTAAACACCTGGATTATTTATATTTTTTTATTTGATTTTATCGACAAAAATATTTAATATGTTTAAAAACATGACTTGAGTTAGTGATAATAAAAATACGAAAAGCCAAAGCGTGAAACTGATCACGTAATCGCAATTCGATCAATTATCATAACTTGCTTCAAAGAAATTGCAATTTTGCAAAACAAAAAAAAACTCGTCTTAGTAAAGAAGAACGATTCTGTGATAACTTTGCAAGGTTGTATGAGGACTGTATTTCTCGGAAAGGGACCGAGAAAGAGAGGTGATCACATTGCGTAATCATAATTTAGATTCAGTGAATCAGACGCGTTTAATGCGCACGTGACCTCTGGCGATGCTACGATTGGGAGAGGCGGATTTTGTTATTATCAGGTGAAACTTTTTCCTCGTACAGCTGAATTCGGATGACAATTTGCAACGCATGCTATTGTACGACCCACAAATGACTTTTTATGGAATCCCGCGCTCAAATCGCAAGACGCGATGTACTGTTGTTTTTGTTAACAAAAATGAGGATGTGTATGGCTCATTCTAAATGCGTTCACAGATAAGAGTCGAGACACATTTGTTATCTTGTACAGGATTGGATATTCTTATTTTCTTATTTAAAAACGAAATGTACATAAATGCAGTTTATTTTGCACACGAAAATTGAATATTTATAAAAAATTATGATTCCAAAGGAAAAGCACATGATCCTTAAAAATGAAAGTGTCACTTCTGAATGAATATATAATATTTCGTATTAAAGTATGAAGATGTTTGATTTTTTCCTCGTAGTCACTTTTTCCACATTTTGGATTTTCTAGTTTTACTTTTTCTGTCTTTTTTATTTCATGGATTTTAATTATGAAATTTGTGAAAAGCCTTAATAAATTTATTAGTTGAACAAGTTCACATTAAAAACGTTCTTATATACATTATTTCAAATTTTGAATAGTTCAAAATCGGACAATTCAAAATATAAAGAAAATTGAAGACGTTTAAGAAGTATTAGACATTAAACCATTTTTTATTTAAACGATTTGAATTCTAAAACTTGTAAAAGGCTTAATAAATTCAATAGTTGAACAACTTAACATTAAAAACATTCCGTTACCAACACCAAAAAAAATATTCCGATTTATGGAGGGGCTTCTATATTTAGCCTGCTTTATGCATCAGAAGTGAGGAAGAACGGAGATAACTTACATGGAATGTATATTTTTATCTTAATTATAATTGCATATATTAGAAACTTAATACATATTCTTAAACATAGGATTGTCCCGGGTCTCCGGGACGGCAGCAAGATGATTTTTCACTCTGGTAAACTGAATTATGAGAAGAGGAATTTCATCGTCATCATATGAAATAAAAATATTTAATTATCGAATTTCACACATGTTTAATTTGGAACTTTAAATCTTCAAAAAAGAATGATTTCAGAGTGGCCGCAGGACCAGGAAAACGGGGAAAACCGGGAAATGACAATGAGTTTAACGTTTAAACAGGAATTTGACAAATTTTTTCAATAAAAATCCATTCAATTACCTGAAATATCACAAATTTCATATCACACGATATAATGTAATTTAAAATAAGTTCGATTTCAATTTTTCCATTTTAAATTTAATTTTTAACTTTTTCAATTATGAAATCATTTATTTTACAATACGTAGTTCTAAAATATTTTACCTTAGATATTTTCTATTACGGTTTTTATTTTTAAGCATACGTTTTCAATTCAAATAATTTTAAAATCCGAATTGAATTTTTTTGATAAATAACGTTTCAAGTCGATTAACTATCATTATAAAAGGAGCCGATTTTAAAGTCAAAAATTGAAACATTCCTATTTAAAAGCTTTTATTCAGTTTTAAATCTTATTCAAATATTGGTTCAGTTTAAAATATTCCGTTTTTAACCTGTTCAATAGGGTGATTTACTTTATAAGGCAAAACTTTTATTTCGTCAAATCTAAGGAGACAGTGAAGACACGTTCTGTTGGAACCTTTTTGTGGCTAAATAAGCTGTGTGAATGTGAAAGGAGAAGCTGATCGAGTAATCTTTAAGAGGTCCCCTATCAGCATTAAGTATAATGATATAAGGAAAAAACCAGTGTTAACCATTTTTATTTATAGAATGCTTAAAATTGATCGAATTTTCTTGGTTTATTGGGCATTTTTTATTTAAATATTTATAATTTAAAATATATTGCACACGTTTACAGTGATAATTCAGTTATTTTTTAGAATTGCCCTTTTAAATGAAAATGGAGTAAAAGTGTCCCAGGTATTAAGTTTCATTTGTTTAAAAAAAAAAATATATGTGACCGTCCGCGAAGAAAGGGACCTAATGCGTCAAAGCTGAATTTTACAGGAGGGCGATCGTAGCAGAGCCCGCAAGCCAGCATTTGGGTAGTGGGGATACGTCTATGAAAAGCACCCCCTCCACTTACCACTACACTTTTACGCACGAGCTAGTGGAGCTCACGGACACGTCGCGTACAGCTGTAGTGGTAAGTGGTGGGGCTGGCTTTCGTAGGCCTCTCGTTCGGTCTCCGCGTACACTTATCATGCCTATGTTTGTAGTTTAATAACCAGAAAAGTAACTAACTTAAAATGTTTCTGATTATTGGAAATGAAAGGGTAACTGAAGGGTAGAAATGCAAAAGGAGTCAAGCGCCAAATTTTCGAAATCGGGTTTATTAGCTCAAAAAATCAGATAAATTCGATTATACATGCCTGCCAAAGGATTTTTTTGGGGCATCATTTTTCAAAATTTGTGTTCTTGTGTTCACAGTCCGAGAAGCTTTTCTAACCACAAAGTAAAAAATCAAATTTCATTTTTCTCGACACGGCTAATTATTTTTAATTACTATTGGGTCCCTTCCGTTCAGCACTGAATAGCCTCATTCCTCATTTTTTGGAAATATGCAAAATTATTACTGCTCTCGTCATTATTTTGAAGTTGAAATGTCAGTTTTACACCATTCCGAAGTCAAAATTGGATTTTCAAATTTCGCGAAACAGCATGGTTTTTTTTAAACAAACTGTTTGGAAATCAATTCGTCCTTTCAATAGCTAGAATTCAAATTTTTAGTTTTTTCTTAAACTATAAATTGACTCCACAATTAATGTTGAAAGATGTTAAAAGTCGATACGGACCCAAAATCCAACCTCGAAGCGTGACCTGTTTCATTCAATTTCTCGAAACCGGATGGCTTTTTGTGAGCAAACTTTTTTTTAGTTCAATAGAGCATGAAAGTATCTCGAAAGTACTTTATTTTCTTCTTAAATGGTTCCGCTGAATTTACAACATATTTTTAGTCTCTCCTGAAAAAAGTGAAAAATGGCGCTTGACTCCTTTTGCATGTCTACCCTTCAACTCAGAAAGTATCGATTGGCGTAAGAAAATGAAAATCGATTTTTTCCGCATTAGGCCCCTTCCTTCGCGGACGGTCACATATTTATCAGAAGTAATTTTAAACCTAATGTCCGAATTCGAGGTAAGTTGATGAATTATAACTATTTGCCCATTAAATTATTAGCTAAACGTTTTAAATTTAATTTAAACTTCTGTTGCCTACTGTTTGATATTTTAAGGTACATTACTGAGAAAAAAATGACTAATACGAAAGAATGTGAACAAAATCCTGCACACAGTATTTGATTAATTAAGGAACTATAATCAAATTTACTCGACAATGATTTGCCAACTGTATATCAGATATTAAAATGTTTTCTTTTACCAGCCCATCAAACTTAAAAAAGCCAATCTGGTAAGTGCAAAAATAGTTTCGAAAGATGTAATTGATATATGGAGCAAAGTCTGCATTCCCATAAGTTTACAGTCGTACATCGTGAAAGAAGATCAAAGTTTTACGTCCAGAAGTTAAAACAGCACAAAACTGAAAAGTTTGAATGTCAGAAAAATAAATAAAAACAATTCACTGCTAATACGCAACTGATTTTTGATGTTGCTCATAGAGATGTTGAAAAATTGGTAAAAATAAGAAAAAGTGAAATTGTTTAGAGGATCAGCGACAATTGAAACTCTTAATCAAAGAAGATGTATATGATGAAATCTACCAAAACAAAAAGCGTTTAGATAATAAAAAAAGATCCAGAGAAAAACGAAGGCAAAAAGAAGAACAAAGAAAGAAAACAGCAGCTAAGCCTTATTGATTAGAGTCTGCATCACCGGATACTTTGCTGGTGGAAACAGAAAAAAGCGATGAAGAAGTTGATGTTCCGAGTTATCTCCAAAAGCCAATAAAAAAATCGAAAGTGAATGATTCTGATTCATTAGATTCATGTAAAAAAAAAATTGATTAGCATTTCGAACTCGAAAGTTCATTGCCTCACTACCCGATTCGGGTAGTGTTTCTAGGTGGATAAATACTACCAGTGTGGGTCCACCACACCCACGACGGGTCAACAACACACAGTATTCCCCGAACGGTCACCCATCCAAGTACTAACCGCGCCCGACGCTGCTTAACTTCAGTGATCTAGGGAACTGGTGTTTTCAGCGTGGTATCATGTGATTCATGTAATTCACCGAAAAATCGCGCATTGTAGAAAACATGTTAAACAGCTCCTGTGATGGGGCCAAGAAGAGGTTCAACTTTTTAAAAAGGAGTCGCGCTGACACGTAGTCAGAGCGACGTTTCTTTATTCTGTTTAGAAATTAGGTTTAACTAGAACTGATGCGCTGGGACAAAGCGCTACAATATTTTATCTTATTATTATATTTTATTTTATTTATTTTATTATTATTTTATTTTATTTTATTTTTTATTTTATCTTATCTAAAGGCGTGGGCGTACGCCACTGTTACACCCCCCTTGTTAGACAGAGTTTAGTCCCTAAACCCTTTTAATGAAAGGTAACCTTTTTATTTTTCATATGTAGAGGTGTTTCTTCTACCTGAGGAATATTAGAGTAAATAACAGTTGGTGCAGGTGCATTATGCACA
>CAKNXH010056892.1:0-12391 GCA_932178445.1 Andricus quercusramuli
GAACATTCCACCCGTTCCAGCAAGACCACCTTTGCAGATAGCCGATAATGTCAACATGAGAAGTAGGAGATCTATCCACCAAAAAGTCTTCCTCAGGATGAACAAATTAGCTGAAGCTAATACTGCTCTCCGCGATTTGCTCCCCGAAGATGTTAATCTCTGGAATCTGAACTGTGTAGTTTACGAGAAGGCGGTCTCCCTGCTTAGCGACGATAGAAGTAACGAAACTTCGGTACGTCTGAGTAAGACACGCGAGCGTATTGCACAGCTTCAGTTCAAAATTGAAACGGCGAGACGGCATGCATCAAATGTTCAGTGCGTGATTAGCTACATAACAGCAAATAAAAAGTTCACTCCAAAAGTTAGGGCACTTGCTCGAAACTTGAGGAAAGCAAATCACACGCTGAACAAGTGTAAACTGTCGACCATCAAGCAGCACTGGACGCAAAAAGTAAGATCTCTTTCAACAGCGAAACAGCGCCTTGAACGGCGAGTTAAGTGGATTCAGGAAAATTCCACCTTTTCTACTAATCCTTCCCGTCTGTTCAATAAAGCGTCATGTGTAGTTAAAAATCCGCCTAGTCGAGAAGAGATTCAAATCTTCTGGGAGCAAGTATATGGAGATACTTATCAGCTAAATGAAGACGCTTCCGATATATCACTCTTTCGTAACTTTTGCCAAAGGCAAAGGTTACAAGATCCAGAGGAAGAGTGTCCACTAATTACTGCTGAAGAAGTGAAGAAAGTTATCGCTAGAACTAAGAACTTTTCGGCGCCAGGGCCAGATAAAATCAACAACTTTTGGTGGAAGAAGTTTACTTCTACGCACCAACATCTAGCTCGTATATTTACTACTTTCTTAAACGGAGAACAACCCGTCCCGCAGTGGCTAGTGGAAGGACGCACGGTATTGATCCCTGAGACCGAAGATTTGTCAAGTCCAAGGAACCTCAGGACCATAGTTTGTGTAAACACCAGCTACGAGCTATTCACTGGCATCCTCAAAGAGAGGATATTAACATCAATCGAGCTAATATGGAGTGTAATAGTTGAATAACGTGGATTTAAGAGAGGGCTGGCAGGTTGCAGGGAGAACCTGTTAATAGACAGGTGTATTACCCAGGACTCGAACAGGTGTCGACGTCCATGGCCTGGATTGACTACCGTAAGGCATTCGATAACACGAACCATCAGCTCGTGCGCTAACCACCGACTCATGCTTCGAGCCTCCGGCTTATGCTGCAAAATTCACACTCGCACACAATCACTTATTTTACGCACTTGTACCACAAATAACTACTATATTATTATATATAAATACATTTTTCATAATAACTCACATATAATATTATTAATAAATAATAATAAATTTTTTCACATGTTAAGCTGTAACAATCTTAAGCCTGATACATTAATTTAATACAATAATATTATAATAATATAATAACACCGGCAAACAAACAAAAAAAACACTTTTCTGATCTACAGATGCGACACATATATTCCCATGTATTCTGACCCGCTGAGCACGAATTCGAGGTCCGTTTGACCCCAGCACATCTGGTTCAAGGGCATTTGAAGGTCAAATGGATAGAAAAGTCATTTGGGTGAACATAGCTACTATAATGCAGGTTTTTTGGGTCGCTGAATCCGAATTCTGGGTCCATTTGAACTTATCGAGTCAAGGTAATTTCAAGGTCAATTGCGTTCACTTTTCTAAAAACAAATTTCTGACTGCAGATTCTGAAAGAACGGAAGATTTTACGTCCAGATATATGGGACTAGACTACTATAATAATATGTTGTGGGGGTCGCTAAATCTGAATCCGAGGCCCGCTTGACCCCAGGGTGCCAAGTTCAAGGTCAGATCAAGGTCATATCAAAGTTAGATCGGAAGAAAAAGGTGTAACTGTTCCAAAATTGGACTTTTACATGTTTTAAGGGTCGCTGAATTCGAATCTGAATCTTATTTAACCCAAAAACTCAGGAATAAACGAGAGTTACGGTATGGTCTTAAATAAACTGTCGTGGGGATAGCGCTTGAAGGTTATTGTGCACTTTGGATTATACTCCTGATTTGTTGTAAGTGGACTTCAGATTCGAATTCACTCACCCAAAAACATCTAGAAGTCAAATTTTGGATCGGTAACGCCTTTTTCTTCCGATCGAACTTTGATGTGACCTTGATCTGACCTTGACCTTGGCACCCTGGGGTCAAGCGGGCCTCAGTTTCAGATTTAGCGACCCCCACAACATATTGGTATAGTAGTCTAGTCTCATGTAGCTATATTTTACACATATGAACCACCTATATATTTGAATAAAATGACCTCAAAATGACCTTAGAAGTCGTCATAGAATAATACAAACATACATATCTGGACGTAAAATCTTCCGTTCTTTCAGAATCTGCAGTCAGAAATTTGTTTTCAGAAAAATGAACGAAATTGACCTTAAAATGACCTTGACCTTGACTCGATAAGTTTAAATGGACCCCGGATTCGGATTCAGCGACCTAAAAAACCTAAATTAAAACCCCTACAAGCCAAAATTGGTTTGGTCCAATAAAGATCTATAAGTGGTCAATCGAAAGGTCTTGAAGTCTACTTTAAAAATCCAAGTGGCGTTTTTATAAAACAAGTATCATCAACCCTATTGAGGTCTGCAACGCACAAATTCTTTCGTTCCGGGTAAAATCCAATATGGCGGCCAAAACCACGTGGCAAGTGGTGATTTTTGAAAAATCAATCGATTTTCACGAAATTTGGTACCTGGGGGTTTTTCGGCTCGTTGATTACGAATATAAGTTCAGATTTACAAAATTCAAGATGGCGGATCCAATATGGCGGACAAATTTTTTAAAAATCAAGTGATTTCCACCAAATTTGGTATGCTAGGGTTTTTGGGGTCTCTGACCACGAATTCGAGTTTGGATTTGATATGCAAAATGGCAGATCCAAGATGCCGGTTAATTTTTGTAAATTTAGTCCGTCATCTTGAATTATCAATTGAAGCTCGTATTCATAATTAGTGACCCCGAAAACGCTTGCATAACAAATTTGGTGAAAATCACATTATTTTTAAACATTTTCTCCACCATATTGGATGCGACATCTTGAATCTGGCAAATATGACTTAATATTTGTGACAATCAAATAAATAAAAAACAATACGATAGCTTAAATAGTTTCTTTTGTGGATTTTAATAATAAAGGAAAAACATTTGCTTTCCAAAAGCTTATTGCGTTTCCAATTACATTTACTGTAAATTGTTCGTCTACCATAAACATTTGCAATTGAAGCTGTCCATAAAATTTTGAAGCAATTTTCCCACCTTTATAAGCATAGCGTCTACTTGCATTTACAGAAGCTGGACATTTAACTTCTACAACATAATCTTTACAGATCCCATCAAGTAAAGCTCCTAAAACGGGATACTGTGCGTCCAGTAATCATCGGCAAGCCTTAACTTTAGTCTTAAAAGTTTTTTTAAAGCAGCTATGACTTCTTTCTCAAGAAGCTTACCTCTTTCCATGGATTCGGTGTCTCTGATTTTTGCAACAACCATTATTTCTTCGACTAGTAAACCATTGGGCGTTTTGCACTGGGCTAGTTTATATATTTTTGAAATAGCGATGCATTTCTCTTAACATCGAAGACCATAAAGTGTCTTGAAAGCTGACAGTCGTCATTGCGTTTCTTAATTTCTTCCAGTACCAAATGTAAAAATGTACTGTTATCTCCCACCTCCATTTCCTTTGATTTATTCTTCATGTCTTCGATTTTAATATATTTAACATGCGGCTAAACAGATTTTTCTCGTTCTTCAAAAACTGAAACAGGAAATCTGAAAAAATTCAACACACTGAAGTTTCATAACTTTATGACAATGACCCAAATTATATTAATTTCAACAAAGATACCAAGCATTGCATTATCGTAAACAAAAAATCATTTTCCCTTTTTAAATCGAGCATATGGGGCATAATTTCTGAAGTGTACCCACCTCAAAAATGAAAGTTGTCCGATCGGGCTAAAAATTGGCCTAATTGTAGTTCTATTAGATAGTACTCCTCACACCAAAAATTAATTTATTTTGATGATTATTTATCAAAGTGGAGGGGGTACAATTTATGGGGTTTTCAAGCAAAGCCTTACTTTCAAATGTTTGTAACTTTTGTCCTGTTGCCTGAAAAAAAATTTCACCTTGAATATTTTCGATAGAGTTTTTCACAAACTTTCTGGTGGTGATAACGATTTTCAAAAAAAGTCCAAATTTGACCCGAATTTTTGAAAATCAAAAATAAATTTGACTTTTTTTCAAATTTCGGCACTTTTTTTTCTTCAAAATAGCTTTAAAAGAAAGCTAAGATTTTTTCCTATGAGACCTCCAATTTTCAGAGTGGTAAATTAATTCGTCTTTGAGTAATAGAACGATACGTAAACAAGATGCCGTGATAGGGTGAGTGGCGCGCGATTTCCCCTAGTGCGCTCACGCCGAGGATCTTTGTGAAACGCTTTAGTGCCAGTTTTTCAACTTAAGAAATATTATATGCTACTAGAATAACTGCTCTCTGCATTGCCAGGATGAATTAACAAGGCCTAAAAAAATTAATTATTCCTAAAATTGTATTTCTGGAAATATCGTCTTTGTTCATTCTTATCTAAAATTCTCTTCGAATTTGAAAAAAATACTTTTTGCACGATGCCCTCTGAAAAAGTGATTAAAATTTGGAAGAGTAGAATGCAGCGCAATCATTCCACTGGAATAACGACCAAGCTACAATATTCACTGTCCTGATTTATTATAAAAAAGATGGAGAGCTCAAGCACGTAAGTATCGCAATAATATCTGATAACTTAGCGCATGACACGGTGGCTGTTCACGAGTATCAAAAGATAATAGTAGATTACTTGAAAACTCATTTCAGGCCAAAGAAAATCTACTATTTCACTGATGGTGCAGGGTAACATTTTTAAAATACGAGTAGCTTTGTTAATCTCCAAGCTCATGAAGAAGATTTTGATATCCAAGCTGAATGGCACTTCCATGGTACATCTCATGGTAAGGGAGCATGTGATGGTATTGGAGCGAATATAAAGAGACAAGCAGCACGGTCAAGCTTACAATGTTCTCCGAAACATCACATACTCACTCCCCATGCTTTGTTTCAGTGGGCAAAGAGTAACTGTAAGGAAACCGAAATTTTTTTCAGCAGCAAAGAAAATCATGCCTTAGCCACCGAGTTACTGAAAGCCAGATTTGACAAAGCTGTCACGATACCAGGTACATTACAGTACCACGCTTTCATTCCCACTCAAGATGGAAAACTTCAACTCAGGAAGTTTTCTTCCTCTGAGAAATACGACATCTTCTCGAATGGCAAAAAACAGAAACCGCAAAAGAGGCCTGCAAAGAAAACAACTGTTGAAATTATCGCCAAAAAATCGAACAGAAAGACACATAATATTACCATATAAATTTACTCAACTTTAGAAAGTGGCTCCTAAGCGGTGCACAAAGATCCTCGGCTTGAGCGCACTAGGGGAAATAGCGCGGCACGCCCTATCACGGCATCTTGTTTACGTATCGTTCTATTACTCAAAGACGAATTAATTTGCCACTCTGAAAATTGGAGGTCTCATAGGAAAAAATCTCAGCTTTCTTTTAAAGCTATTTTAAAGAAAAAAAAAGTGCCGAAATTTGAAAAAAAGTCAAATTTATTTTTGATTTTCAAAAATTCGGGTCAAATTTGGACTTTTTTGAATATAGTCATCACCACCAGAAAGTTTGTGAAAAAATCTATCGAAAATATTCAAGGTGAAATTTTGTTTCAGGCAACAGGACAAAAGTTACAAACGTTTTTTACAAACGTTTGGCTTTGCTTGAAAACCCCGTAAATTGTACCCCCTCCACTTTGATAAATAATCATCAAAATAAATTAATTTTTGGTGTGAGGAGTACTATCTGATAGGACTACAATTAGGCCAATTTTTAGCCCAATCGGACAACTTTCATTTTTGAGGTGGGTACACTTAAGAAATTATGCCCCATATTTATTGTGATTATTTATCAAATATTTTGGAAATATATTTATCTAACTTGTTGAGTACCATATCTTCTTCTATTATTTTCTTTCATTGAGAACTGAGAGTCTGTTGATCAATTGATATCTAAATAAAAAATTATTTTATTTTTTCGTAAGTACCTGCTGAAGCTGGACAATTTTGACATTCGAGAAACACTTTTCTCAAACTTTGTGTTCTGGACTAACTCGTCTACGTACAATACAAGTGCCATTATCTCTGTTTATTTCTACGTAACCGACAGCAGCAGCTCCGTTATCCACTCGTTCCGATCCACCAAATTATGTTTTACGTTAGCCTTCAAAATCAACAACTTTTTATTTCAGAAAAAGGTTATGTGTATACCTAACCAAAGTAATATTACAAAAATATATACATGTGTTGAAAATTAATTAATTATTATCAGCTACTTATAAACTAATTATATATACAAATATTTAATATTGAATGATTTCATTTCTTGTACCAAAGTGTTTACATCGTTTACATTAATAACACAAAAAGTGAGGTTAGTTTCTCTCGTTTGGGGTGGTTTAGTGGGCGAAGAACGAGCTTACAGCCCTTGATATCGTCACACGTATGATCATGCAGAGATCCGCTCCTAAAAATGGTCATGAATCACGAGATGATTGGCGGAGGAGCGTTCCCTTACAAAGCCGCTGAGCAGGCGTCTGAGAATCTTGGCCTGAGTTTTAACATCAGCAGTGAGGAAAGTGCATTACTCCATCTAGATGTTTTACTCCTAAAAGATGAAGTAAAGAAAGCAGAGATGGAAAATTTCTGCCAACAGCTACTTGACAAGAAAATGCACGGAAACATTAACTGAAATGTAAAAAAAAGTCCCTGTCGAAGGAAAAAACTTTTGCTTTGCTCAGATCATCAGGGCTTAATTCTGGCACAGAGGGTTTCTTTTTTGCAATCCAGGACGGTGTTATTTCCACCTTAGTATACCGTGACCGAATTTTAGGTCAAGAAGTTCCCAGCGACAGAGTCAATTGATAAAACGAGAAGTGCCAAATTTTCTGGAACTGCGATTTCCGGACAGCAGTCTCCGTTGCACACTGAGGGCCTGACATCGTTCTTCAAGACTTCGAGAAACGAACTATATTCGTGATCGAATTCTCGGCTCCGCCCGAATACAACATCACTGCCAAGGAGCAGAAAAAAGACTGAGGTAAAGGCTGAGTCCTATTGTGAGCTTATGGATAACGCTAAGGCAACCTACAAGTCCGAAAGGCGGGGCATCCCCATCCGCAGTACGCTCCGCCTCAGACTGTCACTCTTACCCAAGGAAAACTGCAGGAACTACACTGGACTTTTCTCGAACATCCTGCTTATAGACCTGATCTCTCACCCTGCAACTACCATTTTTTTGACAACCTTTGTTCTACGATGCTGAAATTCAGAAGCTACCCATCCGATGGTAAAAGTGCCTTAATTGTAGTGGAATGTTTGTGGAAAAATAATAATTTTTTACTTTTTAAAAATTTTCATGTAATAAAAATTTATAAAGAAATTCCGGTTTATATTTGATCGACCTAAGTATTAAACTAATTAAGAAAACGCGATTAATTGGCCACACGCACCAGAAATTTTTGGCTCATTTCCAAGCGATGCGCAGAATAACTCACCTGAATCTTTTAACAATGCCGCGGCAATTACGTGAACTCCCGCATTTTTTGTTTACACGCCAAAACCACTAAAACAATTCGAAGTCAGCTCGATCAGTAAGACAGACTCAAAATAGCCAGGAAAAATTCTGCATGGGTAAATATATTATAAACCTAGATGCGAAGAGAGAGAAATAACCTGCTATTTTGTTCCTTCAAAATATTTAATTGGCCGCGAAGTTTCTAGAGGCAGCACTAGTGGTGAACCGCATTTAAGTTTATAATATCTTTGGTACAGATTTTGATATTTCAAATTATTTTAACCTATGGTTTTCACTAACGTCTTTATTCAAGGCCCTTATTTTGGAGTTGAATGATACGATCACGCTGTTTAATGGCCTAAAATTCAGAGTAATGGACACTGATTGTAACGTTATACACGAAAACCTAATAAAAGTTATTTTACGGGAGAAATAAACATTTCGAATATACTTCAGCCTAATCAGGTAATACTCGTCCCAAATTAATATAAAACAAAGTACAATGAAGGGTCCATTCTATTTTTACTGTTTTCCAAATCTGGTGGAAATTAATCTGCCCATGGTGGATGTAGAATTTACCTATTTTTTCTCACTTTTAAATACTTTAGCACGCGTATTACCGCATAGTTTTCAAGAATATTCAAAATGTTATTTCCTCCGAAAAATAATTTTTCTTCAGTTTTTATGGATAACTCAGCAATCAGTGTCTATTACTTACTCTACATTTTAAGCCAGCAAACAGCCGCATAGCGGCATTTAGTTGTAAAGTGTTGTAATACCTAGAATAAAAATTCTTGTAAAACTCAGATTTTTAAATATTTGAAAATTTTTTCTGCATTCGAAATATGTTGCAGAGCACCAGAATTTTTTTCAATTTTTGTCTTATCACATCCTCAGCTATGGAATCAGCTCAAAGTACAAGTTTAGGAGCAGTGCACTAAATAACGTTATCAGGGTGGCCACCGAACCGGGAGAACCGGGAGAAAGCCGGGAGAAACTTGCACCTGGAGAAAACCGGGAAAAAGCCGGGAGAGAATTATTAAACCGGGAGATTTCCCGCATTTCATGAGTCGCGCGTTTCGTAGCGCTGTGTGTCCGAACAACCAATCGCGAAATCGCGTAATTAGTTGGGATTGATTGACCGCCCACATTACGTCGCGTATGTGTGCGTACTAGTTCGCATTCTAGACTGTTCTGGAGGTTCTGTAGTCTCATGTAGTGTTGAAGTTGTAACAATCTGTGATTTAACTAAACTTGTTTCGATAATTTCATGTTTCCTTAAAACATATATAATATGTATATAATAAAACATCTTTGCATTTTCCTTTATTAGGCATTAAATG
Organism: Andricus quercusramuli; assembly: GCA_932178445.1. Classification (NCBI taxonomy): domain Eukaryota; kingdom Metazoa; phylum Arthropoda; class Insecta; order Hymenoptera; family Cynipidae; genus Andricus; species Andricus quercusramuli. The sequence goes on from CAKNXH010056892.1 coordinate 9,082, forward strand.
TTTCTTATCCTGCTTATTATATGATTGAAAGTCAATGCATTTCTCGTAAATCGGTTTGCCGATGCTCATCGATTTCCGCAATTGATCATATGTGAAAAAACTGCACGTTTCGCAACAACAGTATTTTTTTTTTAAACCGGGAGAAATCACGAATTTCTACCGGGAGAAACCCGGGAGAGGAAAATGAAAAAAATAATGGCCACCCTGGTTATTTTTCTTCGTATTTCATTCAATAGCTATAAAACAACATTTTTTACTACAATCAGTAAAACACCAACTCGCCTACATCTCCAATGAATGATTGGTTACGGAAATCCCTGTGAACAATCAAGAGACACCTCTGAAATATAATTGCAGGAATGTTCACCGACAGAATTTTGCAAATCCGAATTGAAATTAATTAGAAATGAACTCAGAAATTCAAATAGATTTCATTTGCATAATATCCAAATTCAATTGATTTGATGTATGAGTTTGAGGTGCGTTCTGAAAAGTTCAATTTGGACATCCGACCAGAAACCAGTTCAAAATTAACTCAGCCATCTGAATAGATTACAGTTAATAACGACCACATTAAACCGAATTGACGTAGAAACATAGTTCAAGAACTTAAAAGGTTCAATTTGGAAATCCGTACTGAGACTAATTCAAAACGAACTCGGCAATCCGAATAGATTACAATTGATAATGTCCAAATTGAACCCAATAGATTTTCTATTCTGTGAAATGTTTTCAATTCGGCAACCGAATTAAAACTTACAGAACCGAACTGATACTGATACATATTTAAATAAATATCTTATGTCAGAAATTGATCTTTTGTTCCTACTTATTTTGATATTTTCCTATCTGTATGTTAAAAAGGTACTAAACGTTAACCTCGTGGTGCAACCCGCTGCTGATCAGAAATACTGAAATCTCCGCCGCCGATCAACAGTCTGTCGTCGCGACCCTCTACTTTTATATCTTTCAAAATCCCATAAAATGCGCTTAAATTCCTTAGAATCTCCTAAAATCCTAGAAATTCTATGAAATCTCTAAGGCCATGTAAAACTTGCCGGATTCCTACCTGACGGAAATTTTTTACCCACTTTTCTTTTAATTAAAAAAATTTAGGACCCTACTCATGATAGATCGAGCTTTTTATTTAATTTCCTGAATTTTCAACTCGATATCTCATTTCATGGGAACGTAAGTAAAAAGAAAGATATCCGTAGGGTAGGAGTCGGGCAGGTGTGACATTGCCTGAAACCTTGTGAATTTCCTAGCTATCCCTTGAAAAAGTTTTACATACCTAAATATCTGTGCACTACGTAAAAATCCGTAAAAATCCTTTTAAATATCTAGAAATATTTTCCTTGCAGGGACCTTATTTTAAGATTCCGTGACATATTTGAATTTCGTGAAAATCCGTACAAATCTCATAAATCTTGTGAAATCCCTGGATGTCCCGTGAAATACCATTAAATTCGATTAATTCCTATGAACTCGATTAAAATCCCCTGAAATATTTTTAAGTCTTTAATATTCTTCTAAATCTCGCTAAATCCCTCGAAACCTTTGAAATTCTTTGGAATCCTATGAAATACCTTAAATTTTGTAAAATTCATTGAAATCCCTTGTAATCTTCTAAAATTGCGTAAAATAATTTAAATCCTTGAAAATCCTTCAAATATTTTGAAACCTTGTAATCTGGTCTACGCTAGAAAGACGAGTCATGAACTCCTCGCACTTGTCTCCGACCTGAATTTTTTGGCGCGTCGGATCTTCTACGTGCCACGTATTGGTGTTTGTAGGTTTTTAGCGTTTTATCAAGCAACTCATGAACTCAATGTATGGCAACCCAACACTGCACAGTAGATGATGTAAAGCTTGCAGCAATCGTCATCCGACCTTTCCCAAACCTTTTAAATAGTAGGGGAACGGCGGCGAACGCGGCGCGGCGGCTAATGTGGCGCGTTCGTGTTTTCGAATATTAACGCATTTTCTGCTTGTCGAGGTAGTTTCATTACATGCATATATGTTCTCAACGTTACATTATTAAATAGCTGTGAATTCGATCTCGAGTGTTTCCACTTTGTTTGTATTTATAATTATATGGTGCTCATTTAACGAGCACTTTGCTTCCCGTTAGCAAATGTATTCGCTTCCTCATAGAGGAAGCATTAGTTATTTTTTTCAAAAATAGACAAACCAAAGTCTTCATTTTGCTCAATTTAAAAATAGAAATTTACCAAAAATGAAAAATTACAAAATAATACAAAAAATGTTTTAAATACAAAGACAAATCAGAGAAATTAAATCTTGCGTTCGAAATAATAATTTTTTGAGCTGGAAAAGGGAAAGGAAAAGTTCTGACAGCACCCTATCCCTTTCCCAGCTTTATGATTTCTTCACAAAAATTGTCATAATATTACTCTATTTGAAAATTTATGATCAAAAAGTCTTTTCTATTCATGCATCAACATTAAATTATGTCGATGAAAAAAGTTTTTCTGTTTGAAACTGATGATTCAGATATTATAAATGAGCAGAACTTCCCTAATCTTCAATAAAGTGTATTATTATTATAGATCAATCGATTTGCCTCGAATCAAGAGATTTTTTTCGTTCTTGCATCAATTTTGAATTATGTTAATGAAAAAACTTTTACTATAAAAAAACGATTTTCAAAATATATAAATAACCATAACTTCCCTACTTTTGGATAAAATGCGTTATTCTTATAGGTCAATCGATTCGTTTCGAACCAAGGAATCTTTTATATTGTTTCATCAACTCTGAATTATGCTAATGAATAAAGTTTTACTATAAAAAACCGATTTTCAAAATATATAAATTACCATAACATCCCTACAATTTGATAAAATGCATTGATATTATTGGTCAATCGATTCGTTTCAAACCAAGGAATCTGTTATATTCTTGCATCAACTCTGAATTGTGCTAGTGAAAAAAGTTTTACTTAAAAAACCGATTTTTAAAATATATAAATTACCATAACTTCCCTACTCGTCAATAAACTGTATTGATGTTATAGGTCAATCGATTCGTCCCAAACCAAGGAATCTTTTACATTCTTGCATCAACTTTGAATTATGCTAATGAAAAAAGTTTTACTATAAAAAACCGTATTTTAAAATATTATGCATTACCATAGCTTCCTTACTCTTCAATAACATTTATTAATATTATAGGTCAATCGAATCAACTCGAATAACACACCGTTTCTGTTTTTGCATCAACTTTAAATTATGTTAATGAAAAAAGTTTTACTATAAAAAACCGATTTTCAAAATATATAAATTAC
>CAKNXH010056892.1:23929-74748 GCA_932178445.1 Andricus quercusramuli
ACGTTGAAGTAACTTAAATATGAAAAGCTGGTAGTCAGAATGGCTACAATATATTTATATAGCTTCTCATCTTAACATTTCGATGATCTAAAATATAAAAAGATAAGAATTTAAATACATATTTTAATGATGAAATATTTTGTGTATGAGTGGGACTCCGATGCATGTAGTCGATCGGAATAAATTTATTATTATTATTATATGTTTTTAAATCTTGTTCTCGGGTGAACCCGGGTTTTCATCATAGACACGGACTAATTCAAGTGACTTATGATATAAGGATGTTAAAAGTTGTTGCAATACAATGTCTGAAATCTTCTGCGTTGACGTTGTAGGCACAAAATTAGGAGCATAGTGTAGTTTGGAGTTAGTACTTTATCGCTGTTATCCATACACAGCGGCCACAATCGTTGGAGGTGACAACAGTCGCCTCGGGATGCTTTCTTAGAGCTACTATGTGCCACTTCACAGGTCTTTATTCACTTGCTACCTGATGGTCTAGAAAATTTTTCACAATGCGACGGGTGTTCAATAGAACTGCCTTCTCAGCTGCTGCCAGTACCATACTGACTTCTAAATGTTCAAGATGTTCAGTGTATATTGCGTGCGCATTGCCTGTAGCCGAAATCACAATAGGATAAACAGATGCATGTTTCACATTCCTCCATATTGTCTCTTCTTCATGCCTTAGCTCGCTATACTTATGGATCTTGGTTGTATAGGTTGCCTGCAAATTTCGGTAAGTGGACAAGCAATGTCGTTGATGTAGACTCTTCCACCTTTTTTTTCTCGCATCACGATGTCGGGTCGATTGTCTCGGATGTAATGATCTGTCTGGATAGTAACATCCCAACATAAGATGTAATCTTCGTTTTCTAAAGCGGGCATTGGAATGTATCTATAGAAAGGCATCCATTCTGTTAGAGTCGTAGGTTTAGGACAATTGGTTGATGTATAATGCCCGCCACATCACGTCTTGATGTAACACGTGTTTGCGATAATTTCTGGTGCTGACAACCCTGTCCTGAATCGCAATGACGAATCCTTCCGTGTCTGGATACAGGACGCCTTTTTCAGCCAAATATTGGATGCCTCACTGTTCACTTCATATTTATCTAACGTTTTGGGGTTTTCGCCGTGGATGGCTTTCTGTCTCCATTGCGTTTCTGATTCCTCTATGGTTTCTGCCCTGATATTCAAGGCCTTCTCTGAGGAAAAATTCAAGGGCGTGTAGTCAAGATCCGCTTTACATATGGTGTCGTAAAGCGTAGAATCTCGCTTGCTGTTAAAATAGTCTTGCTACTGTATAACTTTTGACTCACACAGTTTCTTGACATCTAAAATGCCCCTACCCCCACTATGTCGTGGTAGAACTACCCTTTCGATCGCCGAATTACTGTGGTGCATTCGGTGTTTCGTCATTTCTACGCGGATGATTCTGTTTAATCGTTCGAGGTCGGTGTTCGACATTTGATGAGCCCAAAGAAGTATGTAAGGACAGGGATGGCATAGGTGTTGAGTGACTTGAACTTGTTTGCCGAGTTAAAAGAACTCTTCAGAACCAATCTGAGTCTTGCAGTGACAGCAGTCGTTAGGCTTTTCTTAACTATCGTATCTAGTCCGAACTCCATGTGGATATCATTGGAAAACTGCTTCGTGACATCCATCACTTTCTTCAGTTTCTGGTCCGAACTAGCGTATAGCATTAGGTCATCCATGTAGAGCTAAACGTTTATTTTTCAGCCTGCTGGCCTTAAAAAATTGACTTACTTACACTTCCATTTTTTTACAGAATTTTCTTAAAACTAACCCTAAAATCTAAAATCCTTCCACACCTTATCTCTAACGCCGCTCGCTACTTATATTTGCTTCCTCTATTTACAATCTTTTCTTCTCCATTCCTCTTGCTCCTTCCTTCTCTTCTTCTCCATCTTACCCAACACTCCCTTCACCCATCCTATTGCCCTTTTGTCCCCTCTTTCATGCATCAATACCTTCATGCTTATCCAACTCCTTTCCACCTCTACACACTCCTCCAACCAGTGCTCCACTCTTGCATCCCCCTTCCCACATAGCTCACACATCCTCTTTTCCCTAGAGAGCCAGAACTTATTACAACCCTCCATGCACCCACATCTCATCCTCGCTATAAGCTCCTGACTTCCTTTCTCTCCTCTCTCACACAAATATTGCGCTCTCGCCCTTGGCATAATCCACACAAAGTTCCCGTTGAACCTTGACTCTCTTATTCTCTCTTCCCCTGCTGTCTTCTCTCTCTCCATCCCGTTTTTCATAACCAACATATACACCTTCCTTCCTTCCTCGTGCATCCTTCTCACTTCATCCATCTGCAGTCCATTCGTTCTAAAATATCTTTCCCTTTCAACCTCCATTTTCCCACCCCCTCTCCTGTTCTCCTTCTTCCACCAACACTCCCTAACCAGCTTACTCCCCCCCTCTTCCAGAAATTTCTCCTCATACTTACACGCCCGACTCCCCGCTAGAATCCCTACACTCGTTCTCCCCGTCTCCCTCCTGACAATATAATTAGGCGTATTCCTTGCTAACACCAGTGTCCACTTTACATACCTCTCCTGTGTCCTATTTACCTCTTCACTTTCCTTCCACCCCCACACATCTATTCCATACAATAGCACACTCATCGCTAGTGAGTAAAACAATTTCATTCTCCTTCAAAAATCATCTGCGAATAACTTCTTTCCCAACTCCCACACCTGCCTCATCACCACATTTGCCCTCCTCGATCTCTTTTTATGTGACCATCCACTCCCCCATTCCTCCGAAACAATAAGCCCAGGTATACAAACTCTTTCACCTCCTGCACAGCCTTTCCCTTCCACTTCCACTCCCGTCCCTTATCCCTCCCCCCTCCTGTTCTGAACACCATAACCTTTAAAAAACTCCGTCCACTTCTTACTCCTTATCTTCTCACTTATCCCCACTCTACGCTTCCTAAACCTATTTATTATCTTCCAGACGTCCCCCTCTGTCTCAACATTTCCTAACTCCTCTTCCAGATCTTTCTCCTTTTCCTGTTCTTTCTTCTAACACATCAATCTGAACCCCTTCCAAATTTCTACGCACTCCTCCCTTCTCCCATTACCCTCTTTCCACTTCTTGTACTTCCTCTTCACCTTCCTCTTCATCTTTTTACATTCCCTATCCCCGCCTTGTCTTCTGCCACCCTCATCTCTTATCCACAGACTTAACCCGGCGTCATGTGGGTGGAAAAGTGTTACACGGAAGTAGGGGTGGGTCATATAGACCCGCTTATTAGATTTGAATTATACCAGTACTTTATTAATAAAAAAGGTAATATGTATTCCGGTTTATTTTTTTAGGTATTCATGTAAATAAATAAAAGAGAAATATGATATAATATTATGTTATAATCATATTAATAATGACTGTTCGAGGTCATACTTCTGAGCTGAAAATTTGTGAACGGTCAGTGTACATTGTAAATAATTAAAATTATATGTATACACAATGGCGCAAAATTTTTACACCAAATGCAGGGACGGATCTCGAGACCTTTTTCAACTTTGTGCACGTGTAACTCTCAGTACGCTCGCCACTAGACTAATGTGCTATCAGCAACGCTTAGAACAACTCAGCAGCTCCAGCTACTGAGAAGAACAGCAACGTCGCACGCATAGTAACTGAACTTCAAGCAAAATAAAATGTGCCGGGTCTCACAGACACAACCCGCATGACGCCGGGTTAATGGCTGATGGTCTGATTCCACCCTCACCTCTACTGCAAATTTTTCCGTTTCCCCCCATCCTTGCATATTCATGACCACATAGTCTATCACCGATACCCCCACCTTACTTACATATTGTGTATTCTCCCTCTTCGTCCCCAGTTGCCATACCATTCGCCACCGCCCAGCCTCTATCCTCCATCCAGTCCCTTAGAATCTCCCCCTCCTTATTTATCATCTTATCCTTCGATTTCCTTTCGAAGCTCTCCCCTTCGCTGCAAAGTCCCCCTTCGCTCCCCATCGTCGCATTAAAGTTCCCACACATTACCAACATACCCTCCTCTTTCTCGCCCAGCAGGTCTTCCACCCTTTCTTTAATTCTTTCCATTCCATCCTTATTGTACACTGTCACAAACTTACACGTTATCCCTCCTATTTTCATTTCTCTCATTTGCACTCCCTCCCCCTCTTCCTCTCCATGAACTTTTTCCTCTAATCCATCTCTAACCCCGGTTATAATTCCCCCACTGGCCCTTCCTTTCTTCTTCACTCTGACCGCCTCGTGAAGTCTTCACCTATACCCCCTTGGTAGCTTTGGCTCTATTCTATCCCATTCCTTTCTTTCTACCTACGTCTCTACCAGTCCAACAACATCAAATTCCTGGATATACCGCCAGAACTCCTCGTCCTTCTCCTTTACCCCTGCTACGTTCCAGTACAGCACCTTCACTACTCCTCTACCCTGCGTTACCCCCACCCCCCTACTTCCTACGAAACAAATCCCCCTGCACTTCCTTCAACACCTCTCTCTCCTCATCCCACACCCACATCTTCCCGTCTACTCTTATTTTCCGATATCCTACCTTCGCCGATCTCCCTTCTCTCCTCTCCCTCCTAGCCCTGTCGTACAGCATTCTCTGCACATCCCTTTCCTTTCTCGTCAAATCGTGATCGATGAAAACTCCCTTATCCTTTATCCTATTCTTATTTCGCATTACCCCCAACTTTTCTTCCCAGCTCTCCAACTCCTCAACCGACACTCCCTTGTCCTTCCTCCCCTCCAACTTAATTTTCCCTACCCTGCCTTTAACCCACCCTATGCTCTGTAGCAGCTCTTCCACGCCCTCCCATTCTTCTCCACTCTTTGGCTGTCCCGGTATATATTATCAGTCACTGGCACATTATTATAATGCAATCAAGTGATCTGCTAAGAGCGTGTGCCCTGACATATTGAGCAAAGCCTGGTTTTTACCCCATCATTCACCGACTGGGTTGCAGTTAAGTGCATGATGGGGAGACCTGCAGCTTAAGGTGGGATCTGAACTACCAGAACCTCGGTAAAGGTACATAGACAAATTTCAAGTAGTATCGGCTCAGGGATCGAACCCCGGACCTCTAAGTTGAAGTCCGAGCGTCAAACGCACTGAGCCACCGAGGCTTTATTATTACTATTAAAATCAACTTATTATGAGAAGCTGTAGGCTCTGGAACCTACAATCTAGGTTCCTTAAAGCTTATTTTTTATGAGAGAAGTTGTAGGCTCCGGAAGCTACGATCATGGTTCCTTAAAGCAACTAATCCCGAAGCAACTGGAACGTGTACGTCATCCGCTTCTGCTCCTTCTGTCCTAGAAGGTAAACAAGAGCGATACATTTACGCGTGATAACATCTTGTTGAGTTGGCTAATTAATGAAACTTTCATAGCTCTAAAACAGCCGATTATGAGAACTACAAGATGGACTTTGTAGCCTTGGTACAGCCTTCTCAGGTCGAAAAGAAGTGCTTGATATTTCGCCCGTTTTTCTTCCTCTTTTGCCGTGATATTATCATCGGCTGGTGCCGAGAATTCAATCACGTAAATGATCTTGTTCTTCAGATCTTGGAGGTACACCTGTCTATTAACAAGTTCTCCCTTCAACCTGCCAACCCTCTCTTGCATCCACGTTGTTCAACTGTTGCACTCCATACCGGCTCGATAGATGTTAATATCCTCTCTTTGAAGATGTCAGTGAATAGCTTGTGGCTGGTGTTTATACAAGCTATGGGCCTGCAGTTCTTTGGACATGACAAATCTCTGGTCTTAGGGATCAATACCGTGCGTCCTTCCAAAAGCCACTGGGGGACTGGTTGTTCTATGTTTAATAAAGTATTGAATATACGAGCTAGATTTTGGTGCGTAGAAGTGAACTTCTTCCACCAAAAGTTGTTGTTTTTGTCTTCACGTCGTCAGCAGTAATTATTGGACACTCTTCCTCTGACCCCTGTAATGCATGCCACCTCGCTGTTTCAATTTTGAAACGAAGCTGTGCAATACGCTCGCGAGTCTTATTCAGACGCACTGAAGTATCGTTACTTCTATTATCACTAAGCAGAGAGACCGCCTTCTCATAAACTACACAGTTCAAATTCCAGAGATTAACTTCTTCGGGGAGCAAATCGGGGAGACCAGTATTAGCTTCAGCTAATTTGTTCACCCAGAGGAAGACTTTTTCGTGGATAGTCTCCTACTTCTCATGTTGGCATTATCGGCTATCTGCAAAGGTGGCCTTGCTGGAACGGCTGGAATGTTCGCTGTAGGATGTTGCTTTTCTTCTTGTTGATAAAGAGCTTCATATCCGTTTTTTCGCAAAAAGGATACCTGATCATTTAACCAGTTAACTGGAAGGCTCGAAATGGACGTTATGTGCAAAAACTGGTAGAAGATAATAATTCCGTATTCATCATGAAAGTTCATTTTCTAAAGGTTTTTTCCGGTCGCTGATGGCGAATCGGGGGTCAAAATGGAGAAATTCAAAATGGCGGATCCAATATGGCGGACAAAACTGCAAAAATCATGTGACTTGAATGAAAGGCAGTACTAAAGGGTTTTTTTTCAAGCGATGATGACTATTCTACTACATTATCAGCTATTTTTAATTTTTCAATTTTGACCCTGGAATCATCACCAGCGACCAAAAAAACCACTCAGTACTGACTTTCATTCTAATCACGTACGTGACTTTTGCATTTTAGTTTACCATATTGTTCCACAATTTTGGATACGTCATTTTGAATTTTTCAATTTTGACCCCGGATTCGTGATCAGCGATCAAAAAAACTAGGACATAACCAATTTTTATCCAAATCCATTAAGTTTTGTGGCAGTTATTCCAAGTGCGAAAATATATGCGTCATCACCAGTGTTGTCACAAATTTTTTCTGCGCATATGTGCGTCATTGGCAGCTAACTGGTTAAATACTGAGGCGTTATATGAGCATATTCCGGGTGCATATTGACCCAAAGTTGGTCCGACAATTTAAATCGATGTTCTCACGTTTGTCCGGGGCCATTGCTTGGTTGCCGCCTCGGTTCGTTCCTATTGCTCCTCCCAAGTGAACCACAGCCTTCATCCGAGAGAGGCCTATTGTGGGTGGCACTGCGCGATACTGGTGTCGTAACCGGATAATTCGTTGCATTGGGGAGTTAGCCCAAAGCAACGTGGCTGACTGCAAGAGCAATAGCATTTCACTATTTTTTATTTTAATTTTTTTAGAATAATATTCATTGTTCCTTCATCTTTCATTAAAAAAAAACTTGATGGACACTCTTCTGGTCCGCTAGTTATGAATATTTAAAGAGCGACATTCCAGTCGAATGCTTGTGCTACGCAACAGCTTGGTGGACAGCAGGCATTGGCATTACACAATGCACCGTTGTGACGCTGCAGTCTCGGGCATTCCTGTCCACTAAATTTTTCTTCTCGCGTAGAATTCTTTCGTTTAGAAGCAGATTTTGTTTCTAAAATATTGTTGATTTTATACCAGGAGCAGCAGAATATATTTTGCAACGGATTTGATGGTTATTGTTCGGTATGAAGGAATGAAATTCTCTTGTACTACGCCTTCCTTGTTATACGATTCGGCCATCAGCGCTATGCCAAAAGTTAAATTCATTTTTGTGGTACAAGTGAATATGAGAACCATGCGAAATTCCTTCGCGATCGTATTTTGATAGCTCAGACAATTGATGGTACGAGAGGTTTTCATTCTTTCATGCTAATCAATAAACATAAAATCCGTTGCAAAACATACTCTGCTGCTCCTGAGACAAAAACAAAAATACTTGAGACACAAAAATCTGCTTCTAAACGAAAGAATTGTAAGCGAGAAAAAAAATTTAGTAAACAGGAATGCCCGAGATCGCAGCGTTGCAACGGTACTTTGTGTAATGCCAATGCCTGTTGCCTACCTAGCTGCTGCGTAGCATAAGCATTCGACTGGGATGACGCTTTTTAAATATTCATAACTCGTGAACCAGATGAGTGTCCATTAAGATTTTTTTGAAATGAAGGATAAAAGAACAAGGAATATTATTCTTTAAAAAAATAAAAAATAGCAAATGCCGTCAAAAATTGAATCAAACCATTTTTTGAATTTTTTTTGTGTGAAAATTTTGAATTTTTCTTTCTTTTATATTTTATATAAAACAGCATCTTGTTTTACAAAATGCCTATGTTGAAAGAGTCTCATTAAAAATGAGTAAAATGAATTCTGGTCTATTGTTTGCTCCACTTATTTTTTCATCAAAATGGGTTTCAAAGCGTAGTTGAAAATTCCCACATTTCAGTACTCCCTTCACTGTCTTTCCCAGTAATCTCTTCAGTGTTTCTTCTTCTTCATTAAAAAATGATTCAATGATTTTGAAATTACTTTTTAATAGCAGTCAATTTCCTTTATTCAAGGAAATATAACATCGAGGATGACTGTTTACTAATTTCAGAAAAGCAGAGAAACTTCCATCTTCATTTAAACCAACTCCAATTACAGCTTGTTTAGTGAATGAAGAATTTACATTATATATTCTCGAAAGCATCATTTGATTGTAAGATATAAGAGACATCTGGATTTATGTATATCAAAAATGAGCTTAGATCAAAATTTTGTTGTTACTTATCTCAGGTCTGTTGTAGAACTTTTCAAGAATGATTTCCCGAAACTATTTAATTGCGAGTATGCCGTAAAGTATACATCTGAAGGCTAAGTGCTAATGCAAGAATTTATATAGGATGAAGAGAACAGGATTATAGTTTTCTCTGTCTTTCTCTTGTTAGAACCACTACAAAAACTTGAAGATATATAAAATACATATATTAGTCAAACAAAATAAATTTATGAAAAGCAAAATTGAATAAGATGAAAAGGAAGATGAGAAAGGAAATGAAAAAGAAAATTATCATCTTTCTTTCATGGCTGCTGATGTCCAAAGGTACGAAACCAAATGTGTACCAGAATAAAACGTGAATATGATTCAACTTTCAATGTGGAAAATAATTTAAGTTTTGAGACTCTGAATAAAGACGCTTCCAGCGAAATATTTGAGTAAAATATTAAAGTTATGAGGAAAAATAATCATCATATAGATAAAAATGTGGTGAAAGGCAAGGAGGAGGAGGATGTTAAGGAGAATCTTGAAATAGATCAGGAGGAGGAGGAAGATACGATAATTGAGGATAAGATGGATAAAGAGGAGATAGATGAGCAAGAGACGGAAGAAGAGAAGATGAATTAGGAAGAGATAGGTAAGGAGGAGGAGGACGAAGGGCAGGAGGAGGAGAAGGAACTATTGTATCTTGAACGTTGTATATTGTTTTATACGGGTCCAAAAGATCTTGTATATGAGCTGCAACTTAACATTAATAGTTATTCACTACAAAGCCCGGAGTGTCAAGCAATTATTAATAAATTGCGTTAAAAACAAGTCATATGTTAGTGATACTTTTATAAATGTAGGTTAATATGTTTTATAATTAATGTGATCTATTTTTTTAAACTAGTTTCAGATTGTTGTTGAATAAACATTTATATTAAACGAATAAAACTGTGTGTATTTAATCCTGATTCTCTATCCTGTTCTTTTAAGTCAATGAAGTAATTAGTTTATTAATAATAGTTTTACCTTAATTAGTTTTATCTTTGTTTAATTATTTTTTACGCAATTTAATTAGTCTTATCTTGGTTTAATCAGTTTCAGCTTTAATTATTTTTATCTTAGTTTAAATATGTAGTTATAAATTAATTTAATTAGTTTTATCTCAGTTTAATTAGTTACAAGTTATTCTATTCAGCTAAAGTTTTTTTTTAAATAGGTTCAGTTCAATTAGTTATTAATTACCTTAATTAATAACTTACGATTATGGCAGAAAATGAGCGATAAGACTGGATGCGTGCACCACATGGTTTATCAGTTAGGCATAATTCTCGAGTTTTTGATATATAATACTTTGAAAACCCAGTAAGTTACTTTTCAAGATGGCGGGCATGCACTTAACCTCGCTTTTTTAATTGATTTGTTTTTATACATTAAATCCTTCACAATAGTTAGGTAGACCACTGATATCTTGTTCCACTATTTGGATCGGGCCTCTCAGTTGCGGGGGAATCCCACATCTTTTTTGTATAAGGTAGACGCACGACACTTGCAGAAAAACAGAGGAACACCCGTGGACGTTGAGCTAATGCCATGTCGTAGCTACCCGAAAACTAGGCTTTGCTGTATTCGAGCGGACCGCGTGAACGCGTAGAAAACGGGTGGGCCAGCAGATGAGAACCGATGGCAGGCAGCATCCAACAGCTACAGACGAGATGATTTACGAGAAGAGTTTCTGCGTTGTGAACGCTCAGTGCATAATATATATTTCACCAAATGGCGCTGCGTCACATGCTATGTTCAATACATATCATTCTTGGGCTTTACTTGAACTTCAGTTTTCAATTTTTATGTTAGATATGATCTGAAACAGTAATAATTGTCTTGTTTGAAGTAGAAATTATCAGTGTTCACTTATGTAAAAATTTGCTGACTAAAGATATATAAAACAAAAACTATTTTATAAATGCAAATACTAAATATTGAACATGAAATGAAAAGTTAGAAGCTTCTCTCAGCATTTCAAGATTTTTTTAACATACATTTCAAATTCAATAAAAATTTACAAACATACATGGTTTTGAACATCTTCAAAAAAGGCCTCAAGAAAAAATGTAATTTTCAATAACATAGAGATATTGATTTTCAACTAAAATTATGAATCTTGAAAAAAATTGTCAACAAGAGTTCAACATTAAATCAAATAGTTTGATTTATAACCACAGGTATGTTTTCTTAAACAATAAGAATAATTTTCTGACAAAAATATGAATTATTATAAAAATACATACATTTTTTACCAAATTGTTGAATTTTCGACTAAAAAAAAATTCACCAAAAATGGAATATTGAAATTTTCAGCTGAACAAATTACTTGAAAAAATGGGCTTCCGTTTCCTGTACCGAATGGTAAAGTACGCGTGTTTATTCTGTGCTTTCTTTTTTGATTTTGGCGACGGGCGTGGAGGTGTTATTGAGGCGAAAGGAGGTAAGGGAGGTGAGTGTAGTGAAGTGTTTGTGTGGAAAAGTGGAGGGGGGGGGCTGTTTTGTAAGGTTGAAAGGGTTAGAAGGAAAGTTGAAAGTGCTAATTTCAAGGTTAGTTGTCGAGGACGGAATAGTGAGACGGAAGATGGGGACAGCAGATCGGTAAGGTAGACTAGCATGTGTGTAATAAGGAGCCCAGTGGGTTCCGGCAGAGGACAGCAGCAGGTAGAAAACAGCACCAGTGCTGAGGATCTCGTGGAGGCAGGCGAAACAGGGAGGGGTATGGGTGATGCCGGAGATAGTACCGATTATGGCGAGGTTAAGGCAGGGGTGAGGGTTTACGGATAAAAGCGATTTGGGGGATAAGACGAAAGACAGTAGAAGATCATGGTGTGGCAGCAAGAAAAATGTAAGGTTTGGAAGAAGTTGGAGGATATCGAAAGAAATCAAAGGATGTGTAAGAAAATCTGATATGGGGAAGTTGGAAGAAAGAGTGAGGAAGCTAGAATGTAAGTCTGTGGAAATAAAGAAAGAGGATGAAGGGAAAAGAGAAGGAGAGAGAATAAAAGAAGTGAATGAGAACGCTATCCTAGATATGACGTGGAATGAAAGAAGAAGAAAGTGGATGATGAAACAGAGAGCATGGAGTGAAAGAGTGAAAGGAAACACGGTATGGATAGGGAAAGACATGATATGGAGAAATGGGAATGTCTGGATATGGGATGATGAGAAAAAAATTGAGTGAAGTGTGTAGGGAGGGTTCGTGACGACAAGGGGAAGAAGCGGAGACTAGGGATAGAAGGGAGGAGGTAATAAAAACAGCAGAGGGTGAAAGGAAAGAAGGCGGAGCGACGGGGTTTCCACAAAAGTAGGGAGGGGACGTAAGGACGAAAGAAGAGAGAAAGGAAGGAAGAAAGAAGTGAGAGTAGCGTTTTGGAACGTATCAGGGCTAATGAATAAAGATGAAGGATTCTGGGAAGAGGTGAAGAAATGGGATGTAATGATGAGAATAGTGAAGATAGGAAGAAGAAGGGTGATTAGGAAATGGGTGGCGAGAAAGGATGACGAATTGGTGTTGATAGGAGGTGATCTGAATGCTTGGACGGGGGAACAGGGAGGGGAAATATGGGATGAAGAGAGTGAGACTTTCAGGAGAAGATCGAAACATAAACAGGTGGACCAGGAGGGTAGGACTCTGTTGGAAATTCTGGGAGAAAGAGGATGGTTCATTTGTAATGGGAACTCGGAAGGGGATGAGGTAGTTGAGATAACGTTTGCAGGAAAAAGGGAAACAGTAATGGACTACACTCTGGCCGAGGAAAGGATAAGGAGGCTGTTGGAAAGAATGGAAGTAGGGAACGAAATAGGGTCAGAACACTTCCCGGTCATTGCAACGTTGAAATGTGGGAATTGAAGGAGAGAGGTAAGGAAGAAGAAGGGGGCGACAGGGCAGAAAGCAAAGATAGGCAAATGGCAACAAAAGTAAGCTAAGGGAATATACGGAAAGAATAGATGAAGAGAATGTGGTAATTGAAGATGGGAGGGGTGTAGATAAGATGTTGTGTAAGATGAGGGGAAGGATAGAGAAGATAGTGGAAGAAATTAGGCCAACAGATGAAGAAAGGCTGGAGGAGAGAAGATAGTGGGATGTGGAATGTATAGAGAGTAAAGGAGGAAGTAGAGAAAGCAATAAAGGAAGGATGAGAATGGGAGGTGATTAATAGAGAGAGGACTGGATGGAAAGGAATTAGTGAAGAGATAAGTATGCATGAATGGACGGTATATTTCAAGAAATCGCTGGGAGAGGTGGATAGCAAGGTAAGGGGGAAGGTAGAAGAGGTAGAAGAGAAAGGAAGTATTCCACACAATCAAACAGGATTCAGGAAGAGTATGGGGACAGTGGATAACATTTTCGTTCTGAATTATCTAGTCAACAGGAATCTGTGACAGAGAAAAGGAAAACTGGTCGCACTCTTCGTAGATTTTAAGGCAGCTTTTGACTCTGTGAATAGGAAAGTTTTGTGGAAGGCAATGAAAGAAAGGGAGGTAGACGAAGAGCTGATTGAGAGGATAAAAGAGGTCTTTACAGAGACGAAGACACGGGTGAGACTCGGGGAACAGAAAGGAGAGGAGTTCTGGACAGGTAGGGGTCTCAGGCAACGGTGCCCGCTAAGCCAGCATATTTTTAGCAGACCTAGAAGAGAAAATGGAAAAAAGAAGGCAAAGGGGGTACAGTTCTAGGAAATAAGAGAATATGCTCGTAAGCGTACGCGGACGATGTGATGCTTCTGGCAGTGAATGTAAGTGGAATGAACTTGCCAATGAAAGGATTCGAAGAGTATGTATGAGAGAAAGACCTGACAATTAATGTGACGAAGACAAAGGTAGTATGTGTCAGGAAGAGAAAGAATGAAGTAAAGTGTGGATGAAAGATAAATGGGGAAATGGTGAAAATGGTAGAGGAATTTTGTTATTTAGGGTTCTGGTTTGACGCGGGATGTGGAAATGATCTGGAAGTGAAAAAAAGGATGGAAAGTGCGAGTAAGATGGTGAGTCAAGTGTGGGGGATTGGAAAAAGAAGATTCAAAGAGGACTGGAAGATGAGAGTATGGCTGTTTGATTCATTGGTATGGTCTGTGATATGTTATGGAGTGGAGATTTGGGGGTGGAAGGAGTACAAGAAAGTAGAAAACATGCAAGAGAGATTTCTGAGATGGGTTATGGGAGTGAGCTAGAACTGCCCAGGATATATGTTGAGAGAAAAAACAGGGAGAGAGAAATTGGTCATAAGGCAGAGGAAAAGGGACTGGAATTTTGAAGAGAAACTTAAGAGTGGTAAGGGCAGCAAAATTGCTCAAGTAGGCGCGCAGGAAATAGTAAATAGAGAAAGGAGAGGAAACACGGGACATTCGAGATGGGAGGAGGAGAGATGGAAAGTTAGAAGGGAGTGGAGAATGTGTGACGAGGGGTGGGAGTGGCAGGAAGTAAAAGGAGAAATGATCAAGGAGCAGGAAGAAAAGAGGTGGGAAAAGATTATGGAGTCAAAATACAATAAATGGTATAAATTGGTTAAGATGGAAGAAGTCACAGAATATTTAGGGAAGTTGAAAAAGGCGTGTGTGTGTGTTCCAGGATGGTACGTTTCAGATGTTAGACGCTTCAGACCTTAGATGGATACTGAGCGGTTGTGGACAAGGGAAAAAGTGGATGAAAGGTCTAGAAAATTATAGGGAAGAGAGAATGCAAGGGTGTGAAAAAAACTAAAATCGAGACCAAAACTGATACTAGAGAAATATTTGTAATGAAAATTAGTTTGGCGTAACTTACAAAAGCTTGAAGAAAAATGGTAAGAGGAAATGGAAGCCCTGGAAGGTCTCTGCAATTGTAAGATAATATGTAAGAGTTGGTAAATAATAAGAAAGCGAAGCGATTAAAGGTTAAGTTAGTTTAAGTTAGGCATAAGGCATAGTGGTTAAGTGAAATTGTAAAAGATGTAAAGGGAATGGAGCCCTCAAACCCGTAAAAGGGAGAGTGATAAAATACATTACAATAATTTAAAAAAAATGAATTTTCGACCGGTTAAATTCAAGAAAATAGACGATTTTTCAACAAAATACTTGAATCTTTAACCAAACAGAAGAATTTAAAAAATAAAAGATTAATATTTTAGTTTTTCCGTCAGCTGCTTCTACTTCTCGTTCCAACAAAATATCTTTTAGAGCAAAATGCAACTGAGACACTTTATAAACCGGCTTCCAAATTATTTTGTGCTTCGTATTGCATTCTGCCATAGATATACATTTTCTTCACCTTTTGGCACATGAAAAACAATATAAACTTTCGTAGGATTAAAATCATATAACCAATTTCCCCCATAATCTAGAATTAAAATCATTTGTCAAAACAGTTTCTATTAAATAAAAATAGTAAAATCAGAGCCTGCCTGTACATCTGCCATGTGTTTGTTGACAAATTCAGATTTTTGAAAGTTTTTAGTACTTTGTTAAAAAGTAATTCCATCTGTTCAAGATTCATCTCCTTAGTTAAGGAATACAATATAATATATAATGTAAAATAAGATCATGAAAATTCATCTGCTTGAATTTTTGAAAATTCTTCTTTTCTGGTGGAACTCAACTTTTTTTGATTTTAAATAAAAAAATTGTAATTTTTTTGGGTTGAAATATCAACTATATTATTTTTTATTGACAATACACTTTTTTGGCTTACAAATTGAACAACTTGGTTTCATTTTTTTTCTTACGTTACTGAGAAATCTTTCTCAGTTCAAAATTTAAATTCGGTTAAGAAATCATCTTTATAGTTTTCAAGTTCACCTCTTCTCATAGAAATTCCATATTTTTTGTTAAAAATGAAAGTGATTGAAAATCAACCTGTTTTGTTTAAGATTTCACCTTTTTTTTACAAATTCATCTTCTTCGGTAAAAAACTAATCTTGCTAGTACTACTGTCGGTAATCTGTTCCGTTAAAAATTCAACTATTTTCTTGAATATTAATAGTTTTTGGATGAAGTTTAATATTTTTAATTTAAAATTCCAACCTTTTTCTTTCTTTCTTTTGCTGAAAAGCCGATTTTTGGTTTAAAATTTGTCTTCGTTGGTTGAAATTTCACCTTTTTATTAAAAATGGAACTGTTCGACTAAAAATTAATCTGCTTTATGTACAGATTCAACTATTTTGTTAACAATTTGTCGTTGTTGGATGAATTGTATGTGATATGATTAAACCTCTTGCAATTAAAGCACATTCTATTATAGGTTTTAATTAATTATTAAATTAATTTTACAAATGATAACTATAATAATAAGCAATACTTTCGTATGATAGAACCGTATTATAGGTTGCATGTAACTATTGGGCTATCAATAATATGTAAGTAAATCAAGTCAAAGAGATAAATGAAATTTCATAGGATTCAATTGGAATTCACGAAATTCAAAGCTTTTTTCAGAAAGGTGGAAATTGGAAAGAAAGAAATATAACTACAAGACAATAGTACATTGTGTTACAAGTGCAAATTCCACACGAGTGGAATGTCTTCCAGCACATGTCACACACGATATTTTTTTGCAAAAAATGCATGAAAATGCAATGAAAAATACGATATGGAGGTCGTCACAATGTTATTACATTAAACTTAAACTTTAAAAAAACAAAAAAACATTGAGTAACGTGTTCACAGTATTGAGGGTGCACCTATATTCATATCGACTGGTCGGATGTTTGACATCTTTTTATGAGCGTCATGAAAACAAATGTGATCAGTTGAGTTGCCCGGGAAACGCCGCGTAATTGTTTCACATGCCGTGTGAATATTAATTCTCGAACTAAAGATAAGCGCTCGTAAATGATTCAGTGCGGGAATGTTACATTCCCGCACGCTACTCTCACAGTAGAGGAATCTGCAATTTTCCTTACGCTTTATGGACACGGAATATGGCCATTTTCATGTATGTATTGCAAAAAGAAATTTCTAACAAGAGTATTATATCAGGGTTACCGCAAAACTTCATAAAAAATTTTCTTAATTTTTCCCTGACCATTTTTTCATTTTCCCTGACAATTGATATATGCGAAGACCAGACTGTTGAACTTGTAACGCTTTTTACCTCGAGTCTTTTATAAACAGAATCCAACAGTTTGTAATGGAAATAAAAATTACCAAATTTATTCTGCCTGGCAGATATTGAAAGTAATGGAAATTCCCAGACTTTAGTTACGTAATTTAAGTACATTCCATTACCGCGGACCAAACTGTTCCTGGCTCCCATACTAGAAGATCTAAAACGATTTCATGAATCAGTCCTCGCCTTGCTTAGCTGTCTTGTTCAGCTACGAATTCATGTAGCCCCTGTTCGAATATGAGAAGAGCGCGCGCACGGGTCAGCTCCATCACGTAGTCCCTGCTCGCCACAGAAATTCACTTGCTTTGAACAGCAGACCCATCCGTTTATCGTAGTCTGGAAGGTAGGAAATATTTGTCCATGATAATAGGTCCATGTAATAGTTTTCATGGATATTGTGCAGAATGTTCTCATGAATCTGACGGTATGAGGTGTTTTCGCGAATTCATGAATTTTCAACCAAAAAAAGATTTTCTACCAAAAAAGATGAATTTTCAAAAAATGAATGAAGTCTGCAAGCTAAAAAGTAGAATATTTAAGCAAACTGTTAACTTTGAAATCCCGAAAGATGAATTTTCCACAGAAAAGTTAGTTTTCAACCAAAAGAGATGAATTTAAAATAAATGAATGAAGTCTGCAAGCTAAAAAGTAGAATATTTAAGCAAACTGTTAACCTTGAAATCCCGAAAGATGAATTTTCCACAGAAAAGTTAGTTTTCAACCAAAACAGGTGAATTTTTAATGAAATATTTGAATCTTCAACCAAGCAAATGAATTTTCGACCAAACACTTGCGGAAAAGTATTATTGGAAGGTAATAATAATTATTATTATTCTGATAAAATGATTTTTCGATAATGCATTTCCCATAATTTGTTTGCGATTATAGGAATCAGTGTAGGGGAGAGTATAGTAAAAGCAATTATGAAAAAAGAATTATAGAAATGTATAATGTTCAAATATGGACAAAATTATTGCACAAAGTATGCGATTTTATGATTCCTATATATCCTATAATGGCGACAAAATTCAAGGAAATTCATTGTACAAAAATCATTGTAGAAGTCCAATGACTTTTCATACAATACTTTTTCTTAGCGAAATAGTCGAATTTTCAACCTGCAAATATCAATTTTTACCCTAATAGCATAACTATCAGTTGAAAGAATTAATTCTCAAGAAAACAATAATTTTCAAAAAATTCGTTACACTTTTAACTCAAGAAATAAATTTCTAACCAAAAAATAGAATGTTTAAAAGCGTAGCGCAATTTCCAACAAAATAGTAGAATTTTCAACTAACATATATTAATTCTCAAGAAGAAATGTAATACTTGAAATATTTGAACCAAAAATGTTTCAATTTGAAATAAAAAAGCAGTACAATTCAACCAATAACGACCAATTGTTAATAAAATGGTTGAATCTTCAACAAACACAGATTAAAAGTTAGTCAAAAAGTTCCATTTTTGATCAGAAAGATGAAATTTCTACCAAACAAGAAAAACTTTAACCCAACAAACGAACTTTTAAATTATTTTTAAACCGTACAGATAAATTTCTGAAGAAGTAGTCACCTTTTAACCACGTAGCGGAATTGTTAACCATAAAAGATGAATTATCAACAAAAATTGTAATAATTAATTTTCTGACGTCCAACGGCCATACCACGCTGAAAAAAACAGTTCTCGTTAGATCACTGAAGTTAAGCAGTGTTGGGCGCGGTTAGTACTTAGATGGGTGACCGTTCGGAAATAATACTACTGCGTGCTGTTGGATAGTCGTGGGTGTGGTGAGCCCGCACTTGTAGTTA
Organism: Andricus quercusramuli; assembly: GCA_932178445.1. Classification (NCBI taxonomy): domain Eukaryota; kingdom Metazoa; phylum Arthropoda; class Insecta; order Hymenoptera; family Cynipidae; genus Andricus; species Andricus quercusramuli. Next base: position 42,504 of record CAKNXH010056892.1, read on the forward strand.
TTTACTACAAGAAACTATCCACCTAGAAACACTACCCGAATCGGGTAGTATCACGCCTACCCCGAAAGGGAAATGACTGAATGGTATACATACATACATACATACAAACATTGTTGATATACTGGTCAAATAATTTTCTGGTGAAACGAGAAAAAAATTTGCCTCAGCCCGGATTTGAACCAGGAATGCCACTATCCATGAGTTGAACGTTAACCAATTACATAATGCAGCCACCGAGGCTGCAGCAGATAATTTCTCGTTTCTCCTATATCCACAGGATGAGGCAAGTCTGCGTCTCATTAAGCTGTGAATTTCTAGTGAATCTTTCTAGTCTGAATGAATTTCACCGAATCTGAATAATTTAATGAATGATGTTATTTTGTTTAACATCAGAAAATTAATTGATTAATTACTCTGGTCGACAAAATAGCATCATTCATTGAATTTTTCAGATTCGGTGAAATTTACTCGAGTTTCGTGTCTTCTTCGGCGTAGCATGCTTCCTATCCAGCATACTAGCTGGCCCTTCACGCCATATCTCAAAGCCTCTCGACAGATGACTTCTCTAGGAGTATTGCTGAAAGCACCCTCTATGTCCAAAAAAGCGCCCACAGCATACCCCTTTTGTTCAAACTGCAGCACCAATTTTGCCATAACAGCATGAAGCGCTGTTTCTACCGAGAAGCCTGCCTGGAAAGCATGCTGCTCTCTTTGCAGCGGGAAGGCCAAGAGCACCTCATCCCTAATGTATCTCTCGACCAGCTTCTCCAGCGACTTCAGGATAAAAGACGTGAGGCTGATTGGTCGAAAATCTTTGGCAGCAGTGTAACCCTCCCTCCCAGGTTTGGGTATGAAGGCCACTCTGCCATCCTTCCATGCCCATTCCACCTTTTTGTAATCAGCGACCTTAGCGACGAAATTTCAGTCGGCCCTTTCCACGCCTTGGCCCCGGCCTTCCTCCTTTTGGTCGGTTCGGATTCGCTGGAAACCCGGGAAGTGAACTTTCATCAGGTGATTCAGCGTTGCTTCTTTGTCTTCGGCAAACTCACCATTATCGAGCCTTATGAGCCCGAGGCTAGCTTCCGTATTTTTCGCCTGGATCTTGTGGAGCCTCGCTGTTTCCGGAATGTTTTTCGATTCCTCGCAGGAGCCTCTCCCATCTTCCTGCTTATACTTCCTTATATTTTTATTGTATTGAAACTGGGCCATCTTATAGATGTCCCAGTCCGAAGGCAATTTACTTCTATTTGCCCTATTACACAACATTCTTGTCTTTTTACGGAGTTTCTCCAGGTGGATGTTCCACCATTCTGCTCCCCTTCCTAGACTTAATTGTTCTTATAGGGCAATTTTTCTCATATGATGTTGTCAGATCCCTTCGCAGAAAATCCGTGGCGTGCTCTAACTCATCAATGCTACCATAGCTTGTGCGGAATTCCGCAAGTCTCTTTCTGAGTTCCTCTTTATATGAGTCTCAAAGTGTATTTTTGGGGTTTCTGATCTTATAAACAACCGGTTTTCCTAGGGTTAATCGAAACACGATGTGTTTGTGGTCTGAAAGAGACTCCACATCGGAGACTCTCCAATCCACTACCCTCCTCCTCAGTGCACCTGAACATAGAGTCAAATCAAGAACCTCACTCCTTTTTATAGTCTAGAATGTGGGAGTATCACCCCGATTCAGAATCTCTAGCTCTGTGCCCGATATGTGTTCAATAAAATCTCTCCCTCTGTCATTGATGTTTGTGCTTCCCCACACCGTGTGGTGAGAGTTTGAATCACAGCCCAACAGCAGAGGAATCTTGTTCTCTTGACAATACCGAATTAAAGCGTCCACCTCTCTGTTAGGCGGAGGTCCCTCGGCATTGCCAGGGAAATAAGCCGAGGCAATAAATACCTCTAGCCTTCTCCGCTACTACCCCTGAGTCTCATCTTAATAACGGAGAGATCTCTAGAGCAGAATTTAAGGCTATGCATGCCCTTGGCGTTTTTTCGTGTGGCCTCATATATGGAGCCACATCCTGACAAGCCACAAATCCTTTCCCTGCATAACCAGGGTTCTTTGATTAGCGCGAGCTCTGTCCACACCACAGAAATGCGTGTGGCTAGAACCACCGAGGCGCCTTAGCTGTGGTGCATATTAATCTGCGTAATGGAGATTCCTGTCTCAGCCATTGAGAGGCTAGTTCGGGGTACCTCTGGACGCTTCTGGGACCCTTGCGGATCCCAGTTGGGTCACCCGGGAGGTAACCCTGCTCACCCCTAGATAAGGTCGATAATCTACAGCCGCAAGGGCTCTGATTGAGGATTCGGGAAGGCCAATGACTAGAATCCAGCCTCTCCCCTTCGGTCTGGATCCCTACCTGTCGGAAAAAACCTTCCACAAATCAATTCATAGGGATGGGTTCTGAAAGCTCAGGCGCCCCAGAATGGTCGCCGGATTCTCGGGGTTACCGGGAATCAGTACGGTCGCCCTGCGGTACCTTTGCGGACACTCCGTCCCCTTGACTTCCAAGTTCAGACCTTCTTTAAGCCTGAAGGTTGGGGATTTCTCCACAATCCAGTCTTGCAACCAGATGCCGGCGGCCTTCACAACGATGGCCCCCGACCTACTGAAGATGTCATTGAATTTGGGAGCGCGTCCCTCGCGAGGTAACGCGTCAATCCCTTTTGAGATTTCATCCCTCAACCTGTCCAAATCCTCGCGAGTTAGACAGTTATCAGGATAACCTGACGCAACGACAACTCTCACCAGGGCGTTGTTGGCCGTCTGCGCGAAAGTAAAACCCTGTGTTACCAGATCCTTTTGCCGTTTCAACTCCCTGTTTGGGGGAGTTTCTCTGGAGCCCTTCTTCCTCTTGCCTATCGAATAAGCCTGAGGGGTTGCTCCGGGTAAATCTTCCGCAGCCACTGCCCCCTGTGAGGAGCCTTGGCTGCTGATTGAGAGATGCGCATTGCGGTCTCTTTTCCTTTGTACTCCACAACGGTTCTTCTTCCTTACGGAGAGTTCCGTTAGTTGCACTCCTACGGCTTCGATAAGATTGTCTCCACTATCATCACTATTTTGCACCGCCTCTGATGGGTTGCTCCCTACGGAGCTTCCCGCTTTTGGCAGTGGTTCAGACGAGAGACCCGAAGCGGATCCATCATCGTTTATGTTTAGTTTTTTTGGGTGACATTTTTGTCCCACAAGAAGCTAGGGAAATAAGAAATACCCCCCACAGAGCCCTGCTTGCAAGGAGCGGGTCTAATTTCAATGGGATTCGACCTGGTGTCCCAAAGTCTCCGTTAAGACTTCTCCTTTGATACCCATGCCTGACCACCTCTACTGAGGGGGGCAGGCTGGGGCGTTCAAGGATTTGTTGACCCTGGTGCCATTCAGCTCTTGACACGGCGATCACATCTTAGCTTGGAAGCATGAGAAGTCGCGCTCTCGATATTCCAGTGGGCTTTGCCATTGCCCCCTGGAAGGCTCGCTCCTTAGTTTAAGTCTCACCGACCAGAGTCCGTCAGTTCCCCAGAGTAGCTACACCTCGCGATGCAGCCCCTTAGGTTCACCTATTTCAGATCTGTCGTCTAATAAGGTATGAGTTGTTTTCCGCATCCATGGATAGTGGCGTTCTCGGTTCAAATCCGGGCTGAGGCAGCTTTTTTTCTCGTTTCAGCAGAAAATTATTTGACCAGTAAATCGACAATGTTTAACATCAGAAAATTAGTTGATTAAGTACCCTGGTCGACGAAATAACATCATTCATTAAAAATTGTAATAGTTGATATTTGAACCAAAAAAGATGTAAGATTACATCAAACACTGTTAAATTCAAACAAGCAAGACAAATTTTCACCAAGATACATAAATTTCCAACCATATAGTTGTATTTTCAGTTGAAAAAATTAATTTTCAAGCAAATACTTAAGTTTGCAACCATAGGACTAAATATTTATTAAAAAAATTAATTTTTAACAAATAAGTTCAACTTTCAACCAATTAGTAGAACTTTTCAACCAAAAAATGAATTCTGAACAATATGAAAACCAAAATGAGTTCTTCATTTTAATTCACAAACAGTAAAATTCTTCCTAAAAATATGTATATTCGAAATGATGAATTTTCAAAAAAGTAGTTTAATTCTTAAAAAAAAAGATAGATTGGTTTTAAACCAGAGAGTTTCTTTTTTAACAAAAAATATGGAATTTCTAACAAAAGAGGTGAATTTGAAAACTAAAAAGACGATTTTTTACCAAAATTTAAATTTTCAACCAAGAAGGATTTCTCAGTAATTTAAGAAAAATAATGTAACCAAATCGTTTAATTTGCAAGCAAAAATTAAGTATTGTTAATAAAAAAAAGAATAGTTGATATTCCCACCTAAAATGATAAAAACAAATTTACATTAAAGCCAAAAAAGTTGAGTTCCACCAAAAGAGAAGAATTTTTGACAATTCAAGCAGTTGAATTTTTAGTAAAAAAAATGTTTACTACAACAAAAACAAATTTTCAGGAAATGATATTCTCCAAAAAAAACGTGAATCTTGAACAGAAAGTATTACTTTTCAACAAAGTATATTTCAGTCAAACAAAATTTTTATTTAAAATAAAAAATAGTCGAATGCAATCGAAACGGAGAAATTTTCCAAAGAATGGTTGAATTTTCAACCAAATAGCAGAATTTTTCACTCAAATAGATTAATTTTTAACCAACAATATAATACTAGAATTCTTAACCAAATTAGAAGACTGAGAACCTTGAATCCAAAAGACAAATTGTCTGTGAAAAATAAAGAGATAAATCTTCTCTGTTTGATTTTTCAACATGAAAATATGAGTTATCAACAATCACGAAGTTTTGGACGAAGCAGTTGATTTTTCAACAAAAAAGTTGCATTTTCCACCAATAGGGACGAATGTTTAACAAAGTTGTCTAATTTCGAACCTAACAGCTGCGTTTTCTTCTTACAAGGATTTAATGTATTACTAACAGGGATGATTTTTTCAATGAAAAAGACAAATTTTCAAGAAAATAGTTTAATTTTTCCCAACGAAAAATATAATGTTCACTGCAGATGAAATTTTGAATAAAAGAAAAATGTTTGAAAAGTGAAGTTGAATTTTCTACAGAAAAAAGATTTCAGTTTACTTTTCGACACCAAAATATTGATTCAAAAAAGAAAATTTAAAAGAAATTGTTGAATGTTCAACAAAACAGTTGAATTTCAAACGAAAAAGGACGATTCTTTAAAAAAGCTGTTTAATTTTTCGCGAAACAGTCGCATTTTCATCCAAGAAGGATGAAATTTCTATGAAAATAGATGAATTTTTAAACGAAAGATAAATTTTTTTATAAAACTAGTTGAATTTTCCCCCAAAAAGTTTCAGCTGACTTTTCAATGGGACAAGATGATTTGTAAACAAAAGGTAAATTTTCCACGAGATAGATGAATTTTCCACCAAACAGTTGAATTTGAAACGACAAAAAATTACTTTTTGAACAAAATTTCAATAAAAGAAGAATACAATTTCTCCAAAAGTAGATAAATTTCCAAATGGAAAATACACATTTAGAAGAAAATTGAATTTCCAATCGGAAAAGATTCTAGTCGACTTTTAAACATCAAAAGATGAACTTCCAACAGAAAATAAATTTCCTACGGAAATCGATGAATTTTTAATGCAAAAATTCAAGTCTTCGAAGCAATAGTTGAATTTTCTTCCAAGAAAAATTGCATTTGACTTTTCAACACGAAACTAACGAATTTTCGAAGAAAAAAAAAGTTGAAGTTTCAAGCAAAAGGAATGACTTTTCACTAAAAGTGTTGAATTTTCGAACAAATAATACAATTTATAACTAGAAAAATAATGTACAGGAAGGAGCAACGGCAAAAAAATATATTTATCGAATTACAAGGCAAATAAAGAACCAACACGAATATTATATCAGGGTTACCGCAAAACTTCATTTTAAATTTCCCTAATTTTCACCTGAACATTTTTTCATTTCACGTGACCATTCATATTCAAAGACCAGACTTTTAAACTTATAATGTTTGTAACTTAAAGTGTTTCATAAACGGAATATAAAAAATTCAAATTCAAATAAAGAATTTTCTAATTTATTTTGCTTGTCATTTATTCAAAGTTATCTTCAAGGTATTAAATTTCTCTACAATTACTGCGAGTTATTTGTTTCAATTTCAAAATTTAAAAAATCCCCCCACGCTACCCCACCTACAGTAATAAATTTACGTAATTTAAGTACAGTCCCGTACTAGGAGATCGAAAACAATTTCACAAATCGGTCCTCACCTTCCTCCCCTTGCTCGTCTGGCTTGCTCAGCTGTGAATTCAGGCAGTCCCTGTTCGAATATGAGAGGATCGCGCTCACGGGTCAGCCCGACCACGTAGTCCCTTCTCGCCACAGAAATTCACTTGCCTTGAACATTAGAGTAGTTGACCCTTCAGTTTCTAATAGTCTGGAAGCTAGAAAACATTTGGTTCACGCTAATAAGTCCCCGTAATCTTTTTGATGAATATTGTGCACAATCCGCGAGTATGAGGTTCTACCGCGAATTTATGCTCGCTATGTAAAAACGCTTTGAATTCCATAGATTTAAAGTCGAAATGTGTTACATTTTCAATAAAATAGTTGAATTTTCAACGAAAAAAAGATTTTCTACCAAAAGAGATAAATTATCAAAGAAAGAATGAAGTGTTCAAGCTGAGAAGTAGAATATTTGAGAAAACAATACATTTTCGTAAGGGAACAGGTGATTCATTATAAGCGTATAATGATGTTTCCTACAATACTTTTTCCTAAGGGAATAGTTGAATTTTCAACCTAAAAAGATGAATTTTTAACCAAATAGTTTAATTGAATGCTGAAAAATTTATTAACAGAAAAAAAATAATTTCCAACAAAGGAGTTGAAGTTTCAAGCAAAGAAATGTATCGCCAAATAAACAAGTTAATCTTCAACAATGTAATACTATTTTCAACAAAATAGTATAATGTTCAACCAACATATATAAATTCTCAAGGAGAAATATAATACTGGAAATTTTTCAATCAAAAATGTTTTAGTTGGAAATCAAAAGTAGTACAGTTCATCCAAGAACGATCAATTATTAACAAAATAGTTAAATTTTTAACAGAAACAGGTCAATGGTTACTCAAAAAGTTCAATTTTCAATCAAAAGGATGAAATTTCTACCAAAGAAGATACATGTTAATCCGAAAAACGAAGTTTCAACAAAACAAATTACATGCAAGCCATACAGATGAATTTTAAAGAATGTAGTTTACGTTTTAACCAAGTGGTTCAATTTTCAACCATAAAAGATGAATTCTCAACAGAAATGGTCATAGCTGACATTTAAACTTATAAAGATTTAATAGTACATCAAACCCAGGACAATTTAACCAAGAAAGACAAATTTTCAACAAGATACATGAATTTTATGTTCCCAAAATCGATGTCCATTTCCTCGGTGCGGTGCTGGCGAGGAGCTGAAAAGCTGCTCACTCAAAGCTCACTCGAATAGCGTCCGGTTTTGCTTTGAGTACTCTCGGCAACCCATGAGAGCGCCTTTCCTTTAATAACACTTCTCGAGCACTGCGACGTTAAGACCAGAGAGGGTAGCGCGTAACGCACTGCAAAGCATGAGTGTTCAACACATTTCCATTTTATTGCTCAAGAAGAGACGAACACCACAGCTGGCCACAGACCTCTTACTCATTCCAAATTGGGACCCACCCTTTGCCTGGAGAAGAGAAAAATAACGAGTGGCATTTTGCTCCCAATCCCTGGTTTTACAGATCGATGGTGCATTACTGTCTCATCAGTAATCAGCATTACCAACCTCAATGTTTTACTGGCAGCTAGTTACTAAGCACGGGCCAGAGCCATTTCTTGATCGGTGGCGCCATCTGTTGGTGTCGGTAACTTGCGACAGTGGCGCCATCTCTCTGAATTTGAAGTCATAGCCGCCTAGCTGAACTACTGATACCTATTCTTTCATAGGCAAAATCAGTAACAAAAATTAATATTAATAATACATGTATTTTCAATCAATTTAGGAATCCTATCGATTTTTTGTGCTCAAGCTGGGTCAAGGAAGGTTTTTGCCGTGGAAGCCAGTCGGTTAGCTGAAGTAGCCAAAGCAGTTGTTACCGAAAACAACTTTGATGATGTTATAGAAGTAATTCAAAATAGAATCGAAGACGTAGAACCAAATTCAATTGACAAAGTAGATATTATAGTGTCTGAATGGATGGGCTTTTATCTAGTACACGAAGGAATGCTCGATTCTGTCATTGTAGCGAGAGACAAGTTTCTTAAAGAGAATGGACTTTTATTTCCAAGTGTTGCTAAACTGTATGCCGCGCCTTGCCAACTACCATCATTTTTCGAATTCTGGGAGAACGTCTGCGACGTTAAAATGAAGTAATATTTCATCTTGATATACTGAGCTTAATTTTCAATTTACTCTTTATATAAAAAATATATGAAGAAAGGACCATTTTGTCAGTAAACAAATATTTGATCTATAGAAAAATATTATATGTTTAATTGAAATATTTTTATTACATACTTTTGCCTTCAGTGGAAAATAATTGCCAAAATATTGTGACAGGTGTGTTGGAAGAGAACATAGACGACTGAAATCCTTGAAGCCAGAAGTATCAATTGTCAAGGGCCAGGACCTGTTAAGTGATAGCAAACTTTTAACTTGGTTGGACCTCAGTGATACGACTCTAGAAGACCTAAATTCACTAGGAGGAGAGAATACTATGACAATTTGCAAAAAAGATGGAAGGTACCAAGGTGTTTGTATATGGTTCGCGGTTGAGTTTCCAAATGGTTCGGAATTATCAACTGCCCCTTCAAGTGAACCCACACATTGGAAGCAAACTGTAGTGGTTTTACCGAACGATATAGAAGTGAATAAAAATGAGCCAATAGCATTTAAATTGTCTCTAAATAGAGACGAATCAAAGCCGAGAAGGTATAATATGGAATTGACGATGTTGGACGCTGATGAAGTCGAGCATGACATACCTTGTAATTGTGATTTGACGAAATGTGTTGTCATGCGTACGTATATGGAAATTCATCCAATGAGTTATAGCAATTCAACAGTCACCTACCAGCCACATGATTAGAATGGACTGAATCTTAATTATATCTATTCAGTCTATAATGTTACAAATTAATAGCTTCTTACTATTTTTATACATATTTCTTAGAGAATCATATAATTTTCTGTCACGGGACAGGTATCCTGCATAAAAAATGCACTGTTAAATAAATTAATGAATAAACAAGGAAAAAGTTAAATTTCTTTCTCTATTAGCTGCTTGGCATGTTCCTCTAGCTAGATGGTTAAATAGGAAAAAAGGGATCGGAAGTATGTGACAGCTATCCCTGCTGAAAATATGAACGTGGTTTTAGATGTGGTTTCTAAGGTGACAATTTTGTGACAAATTTTATGAAAAAATCTAGTCTATTATAATCATAATAACTTTGGAAAATGAAAAATGAAGCTAATTATTCCATACATCTAAGGAATGAGAGAAAGTCTAACTGGGTACGCTGCAGACTCAACAAAGAATTAGAATAAGAATATTCGATGTTCTGAGTAGAGATGTGCAAGACCCGGACCTGACTCGAAATTTTCGGATCCTAGTCCAGTAGTTTTTATTAGGAGACCTGATGTGAAAATTTCCGTCCAGGTCTCTCAGAAAACCGATCTGGTATTTTTCGGGTCAGATATGTGCATGATAGGTCCGAGCCGTTCTCGAATTGGTGAAGTAAGTTCTTTATTACATGTGTCCACCGTAGGATAAAAAGTGATCAATGTTCTTCGACTTCATTGACTATGTGCTGTAACGTACATTTCGCCCCGTTCAAAAATGAATTGTTTTTAATTAAAATCACTAAAAACCACTTAGATAAGATGGGAGTAGAGGGTCAAAATATTGACAGTCACCTGCGAACAGCTAGGATTGATTGGTTGGAGCTGATTATGATCTTGGAACAACAAACAATCCAAATAAAATCACTTTATAATTTTCAATCAATAATATTACCTGATTTTTAGATTAGGAATCTCCCCGCTGTCAAAAACTTAATAGTAATCGTCCATGCATGGATCATTCATAAAATATAAATAACAATGAATGATCGCAATCGTGGTTGTGCTTTCTAATTTTTCATTGGCCAATGAAGAGCTCGTAAGATTCGTACTCAACATTTACTAGCGACCTGGCTAGGCGTATAGATGAGTCCCGTACGTTATACGTAGACGGGGAGATGACGTTTAGTTTCCTGAACTGCTGGTGTAAACAAGTTGAAACGCAGCTCGCGGTCAGCAGTATTGGTTTGTGAGGGGCTTCTATTGTGACATGCTATTTCTACAAATTGGTCATCTGCGCATGACGCAAACTCCGTTTAGAGTCTGTGAGGACAGAAGTCGCCACCTTTCTTTACTTTCTGTTCACATCGAGTCCAGTATGGACGTATTGTTACAACCCTCTTTAAAAGAAATGCCAAATAAATGCAGCTTTCAGTACAATTTAACACAGAGTTTGTATATGTCTAGTATGTCCCCCTGAGTTTATACCAGCATTACTTTTTCACTGCTGAAATTGTTTGAGATGCTGAATAGTTGTCACTTATCGATATCTATCTTAAATGGGTTAGATACACTTAGTTTGTATCTATTTTAAGCCCGTGTAAGGCCCTAGAAAGCAATAAGAACTCCTTTTCATCTTAAGTTACTTATTAATCGTCTTTCAGCAATGAATTTTCTTAGAGGCATGTAAAATTGATTGCAACCTGAATCTGAAAGATTGTAACAGATATTTTTTACATGAAATGATATATGTTAAATATGACAAGAAGAAAAAGCGGTATAGTAAAGGGGTGATTCGCTCTAAGAGGAGCACTAAAAGATGCCCTGCTAAAAATTCAGACAGCAGGCCCTCGGCAAGAAGAAAAAAGTAAATAATCCTCGAAATGTGGACCCAGACGGTGTATGTGGTAAATGATGATGACGAGGAGGTGATTCCGTTACTACTAGAGCGTGATACATGCATTAAAATCTCAAAACCAGTCACTATTGAAAATTATCAGTGTCCGATTTCGGAAATCTATCTCGAGAGTGAAGATGAAACACATGGTAAACACATGGGTTAGGTTTGAAAGCAGCTTTAAGCTGTACCTCGCCCTTTGGGTTCTTATGTTAACTCTGTCTGCCATGTACATATCCTTCTTGTTACGAACTCAATAAAGATTTATTATTATGGTAAAAACCATCACCAACATCAACAGCAGCATCAACAAAAACAGCATCAACAACTGGCTCAAATTGTAAATTTAAAAAATCAGACAGCAGATGAGAAGGACAAAAATAAATAAGGATAATTCGTATCTTGCCTTGAAAAATAATGTGAAGGAGGTCACAAAAGAGGTTCTGAAAACAAAAAGCGAGACTCTCGAGGCACTGGACCTCAACAAGCAGGAGATGCTGGCTGTTGGACCCTGAAGACCGAGTATTCCCAGGTAAAATTATAATATTAAATATACAAATATATGTATCTGTATATATATATATATATATATTTACATAATTTGAAAGCACCGTGCAGGATATAATGATTTTCAAAGACAGTGCAGGACTGCAGGATGTGTCTGTCAATGCTGAATCGCCTCAGGTTGCAGGACCTTCCAGAGTCCAATTAGCAACATCAGTATAGAGCCTCACTTATGCCTAAGATAGGAATGAGAGAGTGAAAGCGCGAGAAAGGTGGTATGCATCAGCGCTCAGCTCGTAATAGACGAACGCTAGACCCTGGTGTGATTATACCTGAAAATGAAAGTGGGATGCCAGAACTTATCAAATACCAAAAATTCTTATTAAAAGCTCAGATAGCTATAACTTTTAGGGAAGAAGAATGCTTTTCATTTCAAAATCAAAAATTCATTCAGATTCGTATTCTATGGAAAAATACTAAAATTTGAGGATGCCGAAAAAGTTATTAAATGTGAATCATGTCTTAAATCCTTTTATGGGGCCTCATGTATTAAATGGGAATCATGTATTAGATCCTTTTATGGGGCCTCATGTATGCGTAAGCATTTACACCCTAGTTCATATAACAAGGCAAAAAGTATTTGCTCTTCATTTAAAACTTACAATGGTTGTTCAAAATTAATAATCTCCTCAAAGTAAAAGATAATAAAGTGGATTTCCAAATTGTGATACGTGCAAAAAGGTTTGTCCAGAAAAGCTTTTGTGCTACATAACACTAATTGGGAATCCACGTTATGATGAAAAAGTAGCGTACATTTTTTATGACTTTGAAACTCAACAAAGTGAATCAGTCGTTGGTCGTAAATCAACTAAAATACACGTACCTATTTTTGGTGTTGGACAAAAGGTATGTGATGAGTGTATGCATGATCCTGATCCAAATGTACGCTGTATTTGGTGTGATATTAGCATTTTTTCGGTACTCAGTGATAAGTTATTATGTATTCTTGGTTTTGCGCCAGATAACCTACTTCCAATTGAAAATAATAAGTACGATGCTAGACACCCACCTAGTCTAGCAAGTGCTCTTCCGTAAACATTATTCGTTTACTATAATATTTATGAAACGCACGTGTAAGCACCACTTTTATGGGGAATTCCCCAGATTTATATTGGGACACCATATTAAAAAGGTCATTGTATTGGAAGCTTCCTCGGAATTCTATTTCGGCTTGTTCTCTTTGTCTTGAATAGAGGAGCTCGAGTTGTCGGCAAAGAAGCTCTTAAGGCTGGTATGTAGGTTATGAATTATTTGGATGGTAATATTTCACTTGAAAGCTCATTCAAGAGAAGCTTAGGAGAAGCTGGTTAGAATTTGAAACGATGTGCTATTGATAAAGTGGAAAATATTATGAACGGTACTGTTTATAAGAACATGAAGAAGAAGCGAATGGGTTATTTGATTTCCAATTGTGGTGAGCTTAACGCCGTGAGTGAAAATCCTATTAAAAAGAGAAAAAAGAAAACCTCACAAAATAATAAAAACATGGTACGGTGAAAAAGAAGAAAGCTAGAGAGAATAAAAGAAAAACAAAGACTACACAAAGACTACACAAAGACGTGCAAAACATAAAAATTAGAAACATCCTGTTGATATTTTCGGAAATTAATAGTATGTAAAATACACATGCAGAAAGAAATGTGTATTTTTTTTAATGTCGTTTCTACATTCTTATTCTTCTGAGTGATTAAAGTGTGGGTTAGATCTATTTTCGATACCTCCTACACAAACCTCGATAGAAAGCTTTTAGTGGGTGCACTATGAACTTGTTTAATCCCTTATAGACGGCTCGCCTATAGCACTTGCCATTCCTAGTCATATTGACGAATTCAGTGATTTGGCTCAAACAATGCTAAGTCTTAGGGTAAAATTAAAAAATACCCCTTAGGGTCGCTACGAATACCGCACAGTTGGACAAAGTGGGTCCTGTAACCAATCTACTATATTTTTTTATTCGATTGGGTGGATGTCTATTTAAATAAAACAGAAGTATCGCCACCCATTAATTCTTACGTTCATGGGGCATACATTGAAACCCTACTTAACTGTTATCCTACTGATAAAAATATTCTTTGTTATGATGACTTGTCTGAAAAAATGCACTAATGAGGGATCAAGATCTCGCAAAAAATGTTTAGGTGCTGGGTAATGTATTGATCTTATTGGACACATGCTGTGCTACGTTTCCAACGAAGACAAATCTGTTATTAATGGTGTAGAATTGAGACTTCGTCTAGTACGCTCAACAGATTTATTCTGTTGCATGGATAGCACCAATGGCTGCAGTGTAAATATTGAGGCGGCCTCACTTGTTATATGGCGAGCAAAAATTATTCCCAGTATTATACTTGATCGTTTAACGTGCTCAAGCACGTGGCGAGGTAAAAGCTTTGACTCTACACTTGGGCGTTCACATTGAAACACTTTATAATGTTATTCTCAGTTAATTGCCAAAGAGCATAATAATTAGTTTTGTTGAAAATATTGAAAATATTGCATTCAATGGAAGTGGACACAAGAATTCTTTCAAATTTCAAAATTACAATATCAATCATATCTCGCTGTATATTAATGGGACTCAAATACCATCAAAACCACTGTATCCATGAAAGCTTTGCATTTCATCTTCTTCATCAAAATTTCCTTTAAAAACATTAAAACGGAGTTGTTTTCGTCATCCGAAATTTGGAGCATCTTTCCCTGTTAGTATTGAGGTGATAGTGTTTTATAGTGTGTCATTTTCCTTTGAAATTTGTCAAATCCGTTTCTTTTGTAGGCTCAGGACAATCTTCGGCAATGTGCCCATATTTGTTGGATTTGTAGCATTTGGATTCTCCTTCATCATTTTTAATGGGCGGTCTCTTATCCGGGTTGATTTTCTTCGAGTCGGTCTGTCTGGTTTGTGATTGCTGCTTTTCCTTGGAGTCTGAATGTTTCTCATTCGTCGTTGTTCTTATATTCGTTGTTGACTTCGCAGAATCCGTAGAACTTTGTATTCTTTCTTCTCGTTGGGTAAATAATCTTTCTTGAAGCTGAAGGTCGTGAAGACGATCGTCAAAATGTGTGTGAGCTTTTTCTGAGAGAGTAGAAGAAAGGTCTCTAGACCATATAATTACGAGAACTTGTTCCTTCGTTTCTTGTACTGAAAATGCCTTTTTTGACATCTCTCCGACATTTTTTTCACTATTCTGTTAGTGTTTCAGTGCCATTAAAGGTTTTTGTGGAAGCTGCTTCAAAGGCTTCCTAATTTTGTAATTCATGAAATCATGCTTTGTACCATTGCCAGGCTCCTCTTTTTAAGTGACTGTAAGCAGACTCCAAGAGTACTGCTTTAGGCCATCGATGCAACAATCCCATTTGATTAACATTTTCAATCAATTTTTTGGCTACACCAGTCTCTGCTTCACCGCTGAAATCCGTGATCGCCTTTTTGAGATCTGGCATGATGTGAAAGAGTTCTGGCCTCGTGGTATTTCAAGTTGATGAGCTTGTTTGAATCACTAATCTTTCCAATAGATTATAGAAAATTTCGTCCAGTGGTCTGTTCTCATTGATCATTATCATCATGGCTTGTTCCGGATTAGAACTAGAAGTTTATCCAAAAAGTTCTGCTTGATATCTCATAAAAAGAACCATTTGCAATTAAGGCGGTTGCAAATTCGGTGAGTCACGTACACGATTTACACCAGGTCTGAAATTTAACCCGTAGTGATCACACTGGGTACAGTGAACCCCAGGCTAACTTTGCGTCTAAGTACCTTCAAAGAGAAGGTTTACAATCGATAAAATATACAGTTCAGAAAATTGTAGAAAAATATATTGAAAAAATTTTCTTACTAGAAAAATAAATAAATACATTTATTACAAAAATTTTATTATTATTATTTATTATATAAATTTTAGAAAAATTTATATAATTTACGGCTTAGGATGGATAAAATATACAGTATTTTTCATAAAAAGAGTTTTTTCACTTTAGTTTACACGTTCAAAACTGACCTATTTGATTTTACGAGTTTCATGAAAATTGATAACTTCAAGCTGTAAAATAAATATAATTTTTTCAAAGCTCGTTATAATACAGGTAGTTTTTTTACTCTATCTCATAAATTGGAATTTTTATGAATATTTCTGTGAAGAAAAGTCAAATTTTTTGAAACTTTTGTTCTCGCGTTTTTTCAACATAAAAAAATTTTTAAAAGGAACAAAAATTACTGGATTATAAAGAGAAAGTTCTAACTTAACTCCAGTGTAAGGTTTGAGTCAATACATAAAGAAGAACGCAAATGGCAACTGTTTTCCTGAGTGGGTTCCATTGGGCCCAGTGAAGGCGCATGAATATACCTCAAATTCCATATTACCTAAGTTTCATTTGATCGAAAATCAAGTTCTGTGGAAGGTCATCCACTACTACACACATACTTACCCATATCATACAATTCATAAGTATATTGTTGAAACATATACACAATTCAACTTAAACAATTACATTAAATTATATTACATTACAAATGATATAGTCGCACGCTTTTAACGATATTAACGCTATTGAAAATCGAAAACGCTGCGATTGGTTTCGAGCCACCTAAGCTACGTTTAACGCGTTCTATCGCTAACAACTGAACCTTACGGCTAATCTAACATTTGGAATATCGAGAAAAAAATCTCGGCTATAAAGTTAAAGTACGAGTATGTCAGGGCCGTACAAAAAAATATTTGGTCCCCGTTTCATCGAAATTTGTTATTGTAACATTTTGTTAATAAGCGGGCTTATAAATTTGTAGGGATTGAATAAAAACATTAGATAATTTTTTATTTTAAATTTTGTAACCTTAAAACTTTAAATTATTTAATTTTCAATATTTCAAATTTTTGCAAGGTCTAATTTTTAAAAATACTAGAACACTGTGCGTGCTATGCGCGCACTAATTACCCTTTCTTTAGAAAAAGAACTCGGTTAATTTTCCAACATTTTTTTATAGATTTTACTGAAAATCTTATGTTATTTGAGAACGTTGTACATGATTTACAGAAGTTTCCTTATTATAGTGAATGATGGGTGTGGTGAGCCCACACTAGTAGTACTAGTAATAAATAATCCACCTAGAAACACTACCCGAATCGAGTAGTGTCACGCCTACCCCGAAAGGGAAATAGCTTAATGGTATAAAAAAAAATATGACGATATGAACGATATGAATTATAATTTTTTCCACTTACTTACAATTCTTTATTGTGATGGAAAATTAGTTTTTTGATTGAAAATATTTTTTTTTTAACTAAAAAGTCAACTAAATTCTGTTTTCAAAATTTTGTATATACATTTAATGTTTTCGGTAGAGGCTTCCGTTTTCGGTACCGATCGTGAGAGAACTCGTTTGTGTCAAGTGTTGCGTTTTTTGGCTTTGGTAAAGGGAATCAGCGTGTGTGGGTGCAGAAAGTGCAGGGAGTGGGGAGAGCAGATGTAAAGGAAGAAGGGTGAGTGAAGGCAAGTGTGTAAAGGGTGGAAATAAGTTGTGAGAAAGGAAAGTTGAAACGTGCAAATTTTGTTTTGAGGTTAGGTGTAGAAAATAGTTGTCGGGTAAGGGGGGCAAGAGGTAGGCTGGTGAAGAGAGGGTAGCGTCGTGGAACAGTGGGTAAGGTTGGATACTGGGATGCCGACGGTAAGAAGTCCGCAAACGGGCGCCAGATGGCAGGGAGATGAAGAAGCAAGAGCGGACGAGGTTGTGAGCGCGGGTGGTAGGGAGAAGGAAGAAATTGTCAGTAGCGAGGAGGAGGCGTTCGAGACACCGACCAGGGGCGGCTCGACAGAGAGAAGGGGATCAGGCACGAGCCAGAAACGAGGGAGACCGTCGAATTTACAGCGCCTCAACAGGCTAGGTAGCGCAGGCTCTAATAGGAGTCTGTACGAATGGCAAAAAAAGGTGAGCGCGACTAGCAGTGAAGGGGAAGACACTGAAAGGTGGCGTCTACAAGCGTGGCAGAGGGAGAAAGGAAAGAGGGGGTGAAAGGAACACGAAAATGGGGAACTGGGGGGTAGATAAATTAAAAGTGTTCGAACGAAAAATGGAAAAGGAGAACGTTGGACATGAAAAGGAGGAGGAAGTAGACTTGTTGATTGAAAGGTTGAAAGGGTCGATTAAGAAGGTAAGGGGTGAGATAGGTACGAAAGAAGGAAGAGAAGAGGGAAAGAGAGGCTGGTGGGACGAGGAATGCAGGGAGAGTAAGTCGAGAATGAAAGATTCTGTAAGAAAATGGAGGAAAGGAGAAATAGAGAAGGTGGAGTACAACAGGAGAAAAAGAGAACATGCGAAGATGCTGGAAGGGAAAAAGCAAAGGGGAAAGGAGAAATACAAGGACGAAGTAGAAAAAGCAATCAAAGAAGGTAGGGTCTGGGATGTGATAAACAGGGAAAGAGGAGGAAGGAAGGGCGTGAATGAAGAAATAGAAATGGATGAATGGACGGAGTATTTTAAGGGTCTGCTAGGGGGAGAACAAAAAAGGATCAAAGGGGAAAATAGAAAGACAGGCCAAGGAGAAGTGGAGGAAGCGAACGAAATAACAAGAGAAGAAGTGAATGAGGCGATAGATAGACTGAAAAGAAACAAGGCCACAGGAGAGGATGGTATGGAGAACGAAGCGATAAAGTATGGAGGAGAAGGGATAAGGGAAGTGATGTGGAGGATATGCAACAAGGTCCGGAAAGGAGAAGGGTGGCCGGAGGAGTGGATGACAGGGCTGGTAGTACCGCTTGTTAAGAAAGGAGAGGGTAAGAAGGTAGAAGAGTACAGAGGGATCACTCTCATGCAAGTGGGCTATAAAATATACACAGAAATTCTAAGAAAAAGGTTAGAGAATCAGATAGAAGAGAAGCAAAGTATCCCACACAACCAGACGGGATTTAGAAAAGGGATGGGGACAATAGACAATATTTATGTACTCAACTACTTGGTTAACAGAAACTTAGGGAGAAAAAGAGGGAAATTAATCGCTTTGTTTGTAGATTTCAAAGCAGCCTTTGACTCAGTAAATAGAAAAGTGTTATGGCAGGCAATGAAAGAGAGGGGAATAGAAGAAGGGTTGGTGGAGAGGATAAAGGAAATTTCTACTGAAACCAGGATTAGGGTGAAGATACGCGGGGAAAAAGGGGAGGTTGTCTGGACAGGAAGAGGTCTAAGGCAAGGGTGCCCGTTGAGTCCACTACTTTTTAATTTGCTGCTGGCAGACCTACAGGAGAAGCTAAAGGAGAAAGGGAAAGGGGGGACGATCCTGGGTGGTAGCAAACTATACTCCCTAGCATACGCGGACGACGTAGTTCTAATAGCAGACGATGAGAAGGGGATGAACCTAATGATAAGAATTTTCGAAGAGTACGTGGGAACAAAAGAACTGACGGTGAACGTAGGAAAGACCAAGGTGATGTGCTTCAGAAATAGAAAGACCAAAATAGGTTACGTTTGGAAGATGAACGGATAAACAGTGGAAAGTGTGGAGGAGTTCTGTTACCTAGGTTTTTGGTTTGAGTCAGGAGGGGGAAACGATTTGCAGGTGAGGAAAAGAATCGAAAGTGCGAGTAAAGTAATGGGCCAAGTATGGGGTATAGGAAAGAGAAGGTTCAAGGACGATTGGAGAATGAGGGTTTGGTTGTTTGATGCGTTGGTTTGGGCGGTGTTGTGTTATGGAGTGGAGGTTTGGGGATGGAAGGAACATAGGAAAGTAGAAAGCATACATGAGAGATTTCTGAGATGGGTAATGGGAGTTAGTTGGAGTTGCCCAGGATACATGATAAGGGAAGAACTAGGAAGGGAAAAAATGGTAACCAGACAAATTAAGAGAGCCTGGAGGTTTGAAGAGAAGCTGAAAAGGGGAGAGAGGAGTAGAATAGCACAAGTATGCTTGGACGAAGTTCTGAACAAGGAGACGAGAGGCAATTGGGGAACTTCAAAATGGGAGGAAGAAAGGAAAAAAATGAGGAGTGTTTGTGATATACAGGAAGGGGATCTGGATTGGCAGAACATAGAATTAGAGCTATTAGTAAGACAAGGAGAAGAGAGATGGAGAAAGATTATGGATTCGAAGTACAATAGATGGTATATGATGGTCAAAGGGGTGACGGAACCAGAATATTTGCAAAAGATGAAAAAGGAAGACAAATGGAATAGGGTGGTACGGTTTAGAATGGGTGAAGGAGTAAGAGCTTGTAGATATTGGTTGGATGAAGAGGACAATCTGTGCAGAGTATGTGGGTACGAAGTGGAGTCATGGGCACATGTGTTAGAGAGGTGTACAGGAGAGGACGATGGACAGTTGAGTGTGGATGAATGTGTCAGATGGATTTTGGATGGTAATGGACAGGGAGTGATGTGGATGAAAAAACTGGAAGAAATAAGAGAAAGCAAGATATCAGGGCAGAGCCAAACGGGTAATCCTGTGTAAAGGAAAGTAACTTGTGAAAATTTAAAATTTTTAAATCGGTGAAAATGCATTTGATGGTAAGAGAAAACGGAAGCCCGGGAAGATCGCTCATTGTCTGTAGTCTAAGTGTAGTACTAATATGATTGTTATTATGTAAGGCGTTGCATTATAAAATAAGTAGCGGTTAAGGTAGACTAAGGATGAAATGTAAATATATGTACAGGGAGCGGAGGCCCTCAAACCCGTAAAAGGGAGAGTTCAAATATACAATACAATACAATACAATGTTTTCGGTAGAGAATTCATTTGTGTTCTTGAAAATTTAAATACTTTTACGAAAATTTAAGTTATTTGCTTCAAAACTTATTTCTCTATCTGAAAATTTAACTAATCTTTTTTTTGTTGAAAATTTATCTTCTTTAGTTAAAAATTTATCTATTTTGTTGAAAGTTTGTCTTTCTGGGTAGAAAAATAACATTTTCAGTTAAAATTAATGTATTTTCTTTAATTTCTTTGGTTAAAAAATAGTTTTTTCTTATTAAAAATTAATTTTCCAAACTAGAAATTTAACTCGGTTCCTTATCGAGATTCTTTTCCATACAAATCTAATCTTTTTGGTAAACAATTCATTCATTTAGTTGAAAATTCATTTTATTTGCATAAAATAAAAATTTCTCGGACTAAAAATTAAACTATTCTATACTTTATTGAAAATTTATGTTTTTTAGTTGAAAATTCATCCATTCAGTTGAAAATTTATCTTTTTTTTGGGTAGAAAATCAACCTTTTTGGCTGAAAATGTAACTATTGGATTGAAAATTCCATTAAAAATATAATATTTTGGGGGCGTTATTTCTCAAGTGTACCCACTCAAAAAGTCGAAGTTGTCTGATCTATGTTAAATCTAGGCGAAGTGTTGTGCTATTGGATAGTAGTATATGGGGAAAAAATTTTGTCATTCGGATAAGTATTGACCGAGGAGGAGGGGGTAAAAGTTTTGGGATTTTCGTGGATATCGTCTATTTCGGCAATTTTTAACTCTTCTAACAGCGATGAAAAAAATGTTGTCTAGTACAGTTTCAATAGTGGTTTTCACGCCTTTCGATTGGTGCTACGCATTTGATCGAAAAATAAATATTTGACCTTCAAAAATAAAGGTCAAAAATAAATTTCACTTTTTTTGGAAATACGACAGGTTTTTTTGTTTTTTTTTTTTGGTCTTAAAAGAAAGCCCAGGTTTTTTCCTATAAGACCATGTAGATTAGAAAGTGGGATTCAAATTTTTAATTTATGAAAATAAGCGCCGAGTACTCCGGTACGCTCGTGACACTGGCGCTAGGACCCCGCAGCGCACCGTGGTGCCTTCATGGTATTGTTTGTTTTCAAAAGTAATAATATATGCTAGTATATTTGAACGCTCTCGGCATTTTGCAGGGTTGAGACTACCATAATTTAAATGCCTGCATTACGTTCACTGATGAATTTTGAAAAAATTTTGAATTTTGGAAAATCTAGTTATTGAATAAGAGGTCGGGTCGAAAAAGTGGTTTTATGAATGAAGTAAAATTTGAAGCTTGGAGATTTTTTTTGCTGATGTCTGGTCTCCTATCTGCCTTTCTTTCCGCTTTTTGTTTTTTTAGTGACAGCTGTTTTCACTTTTTTTCTCCAATTTTCGTTTCTTCTCTTTTGGGAAGTAGTCGCATTCCGTGGCTGAAGAAAATCTGTTCAATTGAAGTCTCCCATCTTCAGTAGGTATGAATGCATGGTATTGCAAAGTCCCTTTGATTGTGACTGCAGCATCAAATCTGCTTTTCAGATCTTTAGCAGTGGCTTCGTGATCTTCATTGCTACTAAAAATGATTTCAGTTTCCTTGCAGTACTTCTCAGCCCACTGAAATAGAGATGAAGCATCTAGAATGCGATCTTCAGCGGAACACTGTAGGCTAAACCTTGCTGCATTTCGTTTAACATTCGCCCCTATGCCATCAGATGCACCCTTACCATGAGCGGTAGGATTGTAATGCCACTCAACTGAGATTCCGAAATCTGTCTTGTGAGCTAGGATATTAGCAAAATTGCTCTTGTTTTTAAAATACTGTGAATATTGTGGCCTGATCATTATTCCAGTGAAATCCTTGCGCCGAGTTTTGGAGCACAAACTTAAAGTTCTCAGCGAAATCAAATGAGATAACGAATTCACCATTTTTCAAAGTTATCTTTAGATTTTTGAAAAATAATGACTGCTCTGTAGCAAGGAAATGATGCGTTCTTAGCTTCAGCAACGCTTCACAAAGCTCATTCACAAATTCATCAACATTCAGCATCAGCGTCTTTAAAGTACATCTGTCAGTCTGCAGCCAAGAATCAAATTTGATTTCTTCCAAATCCTCCTCATCGAAAGCTTCAATCAAGTTATCTTTAATTTCAGTAATACCCGGAAAATTTTGGCATTCTCCTAATTGGCAGGAACTTGTCGCATCAGGGCATACAGTTAACTTTAAACAATCGCGATAACCATTTAAAATTAACTCTGAATCGTTCGTTAAATATTGCATGTTTATTTCTTTTAGCATTAACTTCACGTTTTCATGGTGAACACAAACGCATACTGTGTGGGTGCCGCTACTCCCTGACAAAACGCAATGTTTCGGTCTGAGTTGTGTGAATTTCGTGAAGCCTATTTTAATATCTTCATGTGCTGACAGGAAATCTGCATACAATTCACACACAATTGCACAAAATCAATCTTTTCCGAAGGATAACTTTCTTGTCACTCACTCGAACAGACACACGATCCTTCATTCCAGGCATTAAGCGACTCACGTCGTCAAGCTCATAAAATTTGGATACGAGGTCTTCAGTTTCAAGACTCAAAGGCTTTCCTCTTTTTGGCGTCGGCAGAGTTAAAATCCCATTGTTAGCAACTAACTTTTTCGCATTTTTAGCTTGTCGTTCGGATGTCTCGAATTCGACCATTCGTTGCCTGCGACTCCAAGACTTTGGAGCAAGTGTGAGAAGTTGAATTTTCCATCAATAAAACCACTCTTTCGACCCGACCTCTTATTCATTAACTAGATTTTCCAAAATTCAAAATTTTTTCAAAATTCATCAGTGAACGTAATGCAGGCATTTAAATAATGGCAGTCTCAACCCTGCAAAATTCAGAGAGCGTTCAAATATACTAGCATATATTATTACTTTTGAAAAAAAAAAAACAATACCATGAAGGCACCACGGTGCGCTGCGGGGCTCTAGCGCCAGTGTCACGAGCGTACCGGAGTACTCGACGCTTATTTTCATAAATTAAAAATTTGAATCCCACTTTCTAATCTACATGGTCTTATAGGAAAAAACCTGGGCTTTCTTTTAAGACCAAAAAAAAAAAACAAAAAAACCTGTCGTATTTCCAAAAAAAGTGAAATTTATTTTTGACCTTTATTTTTGAAGGTCAAATATTTATTTTTCGATCAAATGCGTAGCACCAATCGAAAGGGCGTGAAAACCCCTATCGAAACTGTACTAGACAAAATTTTTTTCATCGCTATTAGAAGAGTTAAAAATTGCCGAAATAGACGATATCCACGAAAATCCCAAAACTTTCACCCCCTCCCCCTCGGTCAATACTTATCCGAATGACAAAATTTTTTCCCCATATACTACTATCCAATAGCACAACACTTTGCCTGAGTTCAACTTAGATCAGACAACTTCGACTTTTTGAGTGGGTACACTTGAGAAATAACGCCCCTTTGATGGAAAATTCATGTATTTTCTTTAAAATTATTCTTTTTTTGGTAGAAAATGAATCTTTTTGGTTGAAAGTTTCATTTCTTCAGTTGAAATTTTTTTTTTTAATTAATTTGTTTGAATAAAAATTTAAAAATTAATTTTTTTAACTAAAAATTTAAACATATTCCATTTTTCGTCAAATTTTTTTTTATAGCCATTACATCTTTTCGGTTGAGAATTCATTTTTTTTATTGAAAATGTATTTTATTTGTTAAAAAACTTATTTCTCTAACTGAAAATTAAACTATTCTATTCTTTGTTTAAAATGTATGTTTTTAATTGAACATTTGTCTTTTTTTGATAGAAAATTCATCTTTCTGGTTGAGAATTCACCTAATTGGTGAAATGTTTTTTTTTTTTTTTGTTTGTTTGAAGATGCATTATTTTAATTGAAAGTTAATTTCTTTTGTTGAAAATTGAACAAATTTGGTTGAAAATATGTTGTTTTTTTTTGTACAAAATAATTTTTTCAACGAAAAATGTAGCTACTTCATTTTTGCTAGAAAATTGATCTTTTTAAGTTGAAGATTCACTAATTTTGTTAAAAACATTTTCTCTTTGATGAGTAATTCAATTATTTAGGTAGAAAATTCATATTTTTTGTTATAAATTGAACTTTGTTTTCAAACATTAGTCTTCATGACCTAAAAACTCAACATTTTGAATGAGAATTTTTTTATTGATTGAAAAATCTTTCTTGGTTGAAAATTCAATTCATTTTTCGTGGTTTGTACTCATGCATACACCAGAATCATACGCACTGATTTCACACGCTCTCGTGCACTTGGATTTTCTTTGTCTTCGTTCTTGAATTTTTCACATTTGATCTATTTCCGTGACTTATTTATTTCCCACACTTTTATTTATATTATTTTACGTGACGTTTGTCCCCGAAAATCACTCTCACTCATTTCGAATGTATTTCACACTGCTTCGCGCTTCTTCTCTGCACTTCTTCTCTCACATTAAACCCTCCAGAAGGGTGGAAGAAATACTGATTCAACTCCTTCCTATTTCACACTGCAATCCTTAAATTTTCGCACAGTTATTAACAAATCTTCGCACAGCAAGAATTACATTTTCGCACAAACACACTTTTCGGATTCGTGAAAAGCGCGGCAAGTTTTGCTCGTTCACGAGATGATGCTATTCGAAAATCGGTGGAAAAACTTTGAACGCACTAGATCGTGTCTCGGTGGTGTCGCTGCGTGTTGATCTCGTTGAGAAACAGCCAATCTCGTTCTACGATTCGAGCACTAGTAGTCTTTTTGTTCAAACTATGCTCTGGTAACTTTAATAAAATGCTTTCTCCTATCTTACAGTTCAAAAATGAACACGATTTATCTGATTATTCTGCCAGTGTAATTAAATCTTTTGAAAATGACGTTTTGCCACATCGTCTTGGTTTAGGTTCTCTTAAGAGAGGTAATCTTATTCAAGAGCATAAAACTGATATGTGACGTGGAACGAAGAAACAAGAGTTAGGTCCGAAAATGAGTTTACGAGAAAAATTAAATGAAAGTAAAAGGAAGACGGAACGAGGTATCATACAGACACGACGCGTGAGAGTGCTGGTGCAAGGTTCGAGCGTAATGCCAAAAAAATCATCTCAAAACTTTGAGCTTCAGAAAATTCAATTTTGATCGTGGAGCAATGGGGATTTTTTATTCGATAGGGGAAATCTTCATTCTGAATCAATAAAAACCGGAAAATCGATTTTTTTGCCCTGAGGATGGTTTCTTCGTTCCACGTCACATATGGCAAAAAAAATTGTTCGAAAAATTGTCTTTTTTGCAAACATTTTACTATTTGCACGACTGACGGCTGCATTGTTGAAATGCTTAGACCATTTTGACCTTGCTAATCAAAATGATGCCAAAATTCTAAAAAGTGTTATTGAAGATCCAAATGGTTTGCATACATTTTTGGAATAAGGCGATATTTTTATTCTTGATCGCGGTTTTCGAGATATAAAAGAAAAGTTAGAGATAGAGAATTTTAAAGTTTTAATGCCTGCTTAGAAAGGAAAAAGGAAAGAACTGTCCACGGATGAATTCAACGAATCTCGTTTTGTTACAAAAATTCAGTGGGCAGCTGAATCTATGCACGGCGTACTGAAACAGAAATATCGCCTCTTAGACCACAAAATTGGCAACAAACTGATTCCAAAAATTGGAGCACAGTCCAGAATCGCGGTGTTCCTCAATAACACTTTTGGAAAACACTTCAATTTGATGTAAATACTTTTGATGATATTTTACAAAGAATGCATAGTCAAGGAAACGTACGCAATACTTTGGCTACTGAGGTAGAACATACCAACTTTTTCAAGCTGTGCCATATTTGGCTGAAATGGTCGATAAAGATGGCAAACTAAAAATTAAATATGTAAAAGATGAGTCAAATGTACTCTAATAAAAAGTTCCATCTCGTCACATTTCTCGCACAGCTTATAGATGCTTTTTAAGGTACTACAAGCCCAATACTTTTGGAATATATGTTTTGTTACATTACATAATGTGAATGTGCTAATGGCCAAAGCACTGTTGGTTGTTGTTCAAAATTATAAAATGCTATGTATTTGTCAAAAAATTTTAAACCTGCAGAAATACGCAGTGATGTGTGCAAGAAAAGCAATTATATTTCAGTGATTGAAAGTGGCAGCGATAATGATTGAAGTAGTAAGTAACCCCAGTGGAGTTGAACAACGTACTGTGGTGGACTCCGGAAACTAATTTTTATAGGCTAACTGCAGGCGATCCTTATTAAAATATTCAATGCAATATCAGTAGATACAATTTATATCGGTCTGTGATGTACCACGCCCTCAGGTAATGTTACGCGCTATACCCTGCCGATGGAACGGCACTGAAACGGCAGTGCCCGGGTGCCGTTTCAGTGCTGCTCGTTGAAAACTACTCAGATTCCAGTTTTAAATGCCTGCAGAAGTTCCCTTTATACCTGCGACTAGGCTACCAAGTAGACCATCTGAAAGGGATTAAAAATTAAAAATTTTGAATTTTTGAAATTACCTCAGCGAAAGTGAGAAATTCAGGTTCTACGGGTTTCGATCATTTCAGATATCCAACTTTTTTTTAGAAGTTTAAAATTGGAATGAATATAATATATCTCGTAAATAGAATGAGATACGCCAAAACAGACAAAATTTTTTTATTCAACTTCAGAATAGTATATTAGTACATAATTTATAATTATAAAATATATGTAATGAGACAATTCATTAATTTAAAAAAGTATTAATAATTTGACGAAAATTTTGAAAAGGGATTCGGGTTGGTGGCGGCCGACTACTGTAAACCACTCTGCCGCCCGGTACGTGACGAATACAATAGAACAATAGAATACAATAGAATAGAATAGAAAATTATATGACCGTCGCATCACTCTGAGTGCCGTTTAGGTGCCGAAACCAGCACAAACAGATACATTCGAGGACAACTTTGGCATATTTACCCCCCTAGGCCCTTTGTTATTTAACAACAAATTTCAGGACCCTCCCATCCATCGCTTGTAACAAACCAGAAAGTTTTCAGGACTGTTATGTAAAATTAGCATAATAACCTCTGAATGTTCTCTGCTACTTGTTTCTGCAATTGTCAAATTTTTACATGAATTTCTTTTAATAGATTCAATTTCTCAGCCAATCAGAAAATAAGGATAAAACCCAAGGGAACAAAGATTTTTGATGTGATGGGGGACCTCACCTAACGCAAATCCTAGTCCCGGACTTTTGCGATAGGTCGGAGGGTACTGATTTGTCTTTTCTTTGTCTCACTTTTTAGTGATACTATTTATTTTAAGATTTTCAAGTTTATTAAAACAGGTCGTAAATCAATATCATAACTAACTTAAAATAGTTTCTAGTGGTTTAGAGCAAGACAATTTTTTTACAACGTTATAAACAAACTAATGAACGAAAGTCATATTTTCATGATTCGCAATGATTAGCTATTATAAATTCATAGCTTTTGTATGAAATTTGACACATATTAATGTGCACTTATAATAAGTTAGGAGTAGCTGCTGTTTGCTAATTATTTTAACAATTTCTATAAGCAAATGTACATTTTTACTTTTCTATGAAAATACTTCATTTTATTTTACGGAAACAACTCGAAATGTCTTGCCAACAAATCTTTGCTGTCATATTTTTCATAATAACAAATATTGTTAATTATATAAACAATTGTTAAAAACGAATTCACATTCAATCATTTTCTCATTAATGCTTAATTTTTTGCGGAATCAACTCAGAATTTCTTGTCAAAGACTCTTTGCTATCATATTATTCATAATAACAATGATTGTAATTATATAAAAAATTTTTTAACCCAAATGCACATTACAACCATTTTTTCATGAATAGGATCGATGATGGTCTGAATCTAAACGATTACGACAAGTTACTAAAAGTCGTGCAAAAGTCACTAGCATGGTATTATGATGCACAAAACGATAAAAATGCTTTTGCTTAAGGATACCGCGTAATTAAAATGACATCAGACACGTCAAAGAATTATTTGAGATAAAAATTAATTTTATCACACTTGATGCTGCGTATTGTAGAAAACATATACGTTAGAACATGAAAGGGCTTACAATTTTGTTTTGTTTCCTGGTTAATGTAGGCTTTATAACAAATACCTAATGCTTAAAAAGTTTCTGTATTTTATGAGGAAAATGAACACTACTTATTTGAAAATGTTATGTGATTATTGAAATACATAAATGTGCAATGATATATGTTCATTACAAATCGTTTCTTCAGAGAAAATGGATTTTCATGGATAAAGTATGCTCGTTGAGTCATGATTGCATCATACTATTCAATGCTGGTTGATTATAACTAAAATTTGACAGATTATACTCGACAACTACGAGGCTGTGGACTTGTAATTAAACTATGATAAAATGCGTTTATTGATGGCGTTTGCAACAAATTTGATCTTCTTCAGTATTATCTATCACTGAATATAGCAAGTTATGTAAGAATTTATGTGGTATTATGCATGAGTAATTAAAAACTGTAAAATACACAATTGTGAGTTTTTTTTCCATCAAAAAGCAAATAGCAGTGATAGCATATCACAGAGCACAAATGTTAAGTCGAATATTAAAACGTGCTGGCAGGCCCGAACTAGCCTTATGGAATTTGGGAGATTTCCCGGTGGGCCGCGAGCCTTGCGGGCCGCCGAGGGCATACCAAAAAAGAAGTGTGCAGACGATATCGTTTTTTCTCTCTCTACTAGTTAACAAATTAGTATATTGTTCAATATATTATAGCTTAACAACGGGGGGGGCCCCCCCAAAAAAGGGCCGCCTACCTAAAAAATGCCAGGGGCGCCTTGATGTCCCAGGCCGTCCCTGCATGCTGGCACCCTGAAACAATTACTAGAAAATTAGTTAATTAAATTTTATACCTACCACTTTTATAACGCACCCCTCTATCACTTCATTCTTATCTCATTTACTTAACTAAAAGTATTATTTACATTATATATTTGAATAAATTTCCTTAGGTCTTACGGTATATTTGTTAATAAAACATCCAATTAGTTGACATTTTGTTTTATTAAAACAATAAATTCATGCTACGTACGTTTGGACACTACTGTCTGTCTTGTTCAAGCAAACCTAAAATAAAAAAATAAAATAAAAATAAAACATACATTCTTTATGAGTATAAACAAGGGTTTTAAACAATTACCTGTAATATTACGGAGTAAAACATGTGAGACGATGAGTCAATATTTATTTCAATATCAATTTCAGACTCAAAAACTTATAAGAACATCAAGACAACTTTTTAGCAGCCCCAAAATTTAAGGGGACTTCAATCCAAATCACTACATTTTTAACAGTATTTAAGTTCTTAATAAAGTCAACTATGATAACAGTATAGGACGTAGCAACAACAAGGAATGACGAGCAAATGTATCTAAAAGCGAATATACAAACAACGTCGACCTTCAGGTATGTAATTCGAGAACTAAAATTGAGGAAAGCGCCAAGTGTGGGATTTTTGAATCCTTCGAATATAATAAACTTCCAGTAAAATCATCGTATAATACTTTGGTAAATTTTATTTACATTCAAAATTTCAGTCTGTAGATTTATAGAAACTCTTTGATGCTTATTAATAAAAATAAACTGAATAATTTTCCTTTTATAAGTATTTTTCCTCCTAGCCAATATTATTAATGTTGAAATCAAAATAATGATCAAATTTCCATACGTCTTGTGATAATCCTGTATTAAAATTACCAACCGTACAATCTCTTTTGTGTCCAGCGACTCTCGTTTGTAACCTTCTATCGGTTTCTCCAACATAAACTTTATCACAACATTTACAATTAATAAGTCAATGATATTTGTATCCTTTTTACTCAATAAAGATTGATGAAGTGTGTTATTATTTTTAAAATAAACATTAATATTACATTTTTTCAAAGAAGTTCTCAAACGTTCAGAGAGACCTTGAACATAAGATAATGTAAGTTTATAATCAGAACTACTCTAAGTATCAAGCCATTAATTAATGTGTAATCATCTTCGGCTTCGATACCCGGTAAGAAGGCTTGCATTAAAAAGTATTGGAAAATCTCATGTACCCAGTGGTAACGTAACAAATATTGAATACTTCTGGATCCCCTTTCTGTCCTCCCGTTTTGAATCTCCACAACAGTAGAAGTTATCTCTTAAATTGAAACCCTTTCTGTACCAAGCGGCGATGATATTTTTCTGAATAACTTTGGATACCGCGAAGCAACCAAGAAATATAAAAATGTCAATCTTTTTTTTTCGAATAACAATGAGGTCAAAAGCTTTTTAAAACATAGCATTGGTCATTTTACGATGTCAGGATTAATTTTCACACAGATGGCTGTGGTGAAAAATAATTTTTTACATTTTTTATCATCATTTTATATTTTTGTAATTGATAATATTTGAGCAAACCCAATATTATTTTGTAAATTTTTTGCTTCTAGAGCGCGTTTCAATGCTTTAAATGAAAATTGCGTTCTTAGTTTATTTGAGGATAGGTTTGGCAGCTCCGATCGGCTTTGAAAGCGATTGAAATCTTATTATTTTCGCCGCCTAATGAGGGTTAAAAAACGAAGGACAGAAAAGGCATTCTTAGGGATTCAAAATTTCTAATACTTTTTAATGCAAGGCTTCTTACCGGGTATGGGGAGTCGCGCCTGAGGATGACCCTGGCGGACCGAACGAACGGAGCGGATACGCTACAGCGTATCCTTATAGTATCCACATCGTATCCTCTCCGTATCATGCAAGAAAAACTCATTAAAAAAGGAAGATGAACATTTCACTTGTTAAAATTCGGATTCTACGTGAAATTTTGCGTTAAAAGGTCACGGAGTAATCGCAATAGTTTTTCTTGCAACATTAAAAACTTTAAAAAAATATAATACTTATCGATAATGTGGGCTGAAGGCGAATTCACACGCACCGTCGACGGATAAAGCCTATGAACTGCTGCTGAATGACGATGCGTTTGAAGTCGCCTTCAGCGCACGTCATTGATAAGTATTATATTTATTAAAAGTTTTTAATGTTGCAAGAAAAACTATTGCGATAACTCTGTGACCTTTTAACTCAAAATTTCACGTAGAATCCGAATTTCAACAAGTGAAATGTTAATCTTTCTTTTTTAATTAGTTTTTCTTGCATCATACGGAGAGGATACGATGTGGATACTATAAGGATACGCTGTAGCGTATCTGCTCCGTTCGTTCGGTCCGCCAGGGGACGCCCCATGGCAGCGTCA
Source organism: Andricus quercusramuli (assembly GCA_932178445.1). NCBI lineage: Eukaryota > Metazoa > Arthropoda > Insecta > Hymenoptera > Cynipidae > Andricus > Andricus quercusramuli. Next base: position 74,111 of record CAKNXH010056892.1, read on the forward strand.
ATCTTGGCGCAAAACGTCAAATCACTAGACATTTCAGCCAATGATATTCCCCTAGTAATCCACATAAACACTGGCATTGGCCGAAGCGTTAGTAATTTGACGTTTTGCGTTTTGCGCCAAGTTTGACGCTGCCATGGGACTCCACCCTGAGTCGAGTGAAACCACGGCTCGAAAGTGTAACACCAGCCTGTGACACACGTGTTGTGTCGTGTCAGTGACACTGAAGGAGCTCTCTCTCTCTCTCTCTCTCTCATCCATGAAATCGATTTTGATCAGCATTTTGATGAAATGACTCTCATCCATGTTTATGTTCAAGGTTTCTCACTTTCTCTCTCTCTCTCTATCTCTCTCTCTCTCTCTCTCTCTCTCTCTCTCTCTCTCTACGAAAATTGTTATTTCCGAACTTATTGATATTTTTTGAAAGCATTAAAATTTGATGTTTTTTCAAAAAACTTTTAATAAAATTAACACATACTGCCTTTCATTTAGGCCCACAAAACGGGTACTTTCATCACCTTTCATGCAATAATTCAAAGAAAATTTACAGTTTATTATTATTAGAACTAGTTTTTACTAGTAATCTGTATTATTTTCAGAGATGGTAACTATCGATCATTAGAGAAATCCTTCACACACCG
>CAKNXH010056892.1:74758-90316 GCA_932178445.1 Andricus quercusramuli
CAAAGGTATCTCCTCAATACAGATTGTGTTAACGTCCTTTCAGACCAGATGGAGCTATAAGTTAAATATTTTTAAAATTAAATTTTTATTTGAAAAAAAGATCTACTCCTTTTCGCTCCGCTGGGAATCGCGGTGCGAAAAGGAGTAGATCTTTTTTTGCAAATAAAGCGTATTCGAAAAAGGGACTCTTCTTCCGATCTCTCCAGTAGCTTAGTGGTTAGAGCACCTGACCGGCAATCAGTTGACCTGGCGTTCGATTCCCAGAGGAGCGAAAAGGAGTAGATCTTTTTTTCGAATAAAAATTTAATTTTAAAAATATTAGAACTAGGCTGCTTGTTAAACCTATTGGAAAATAGATGTCTGCAAACTTTCGCACGGCATTACATATAAGAGAAAACAAGTATTATACTTATACATGTAGGTGAGTTATTATTTGCTTTATGTAAGATTTCAATTGCAGTTAACGTTTACCGAAGATACTTACACAAAAATCTCTCTTGGGTCGTAGTTTAGAACGCACGTGATGTTTTTTTACTGGTTTTATTATAAATTTAATGAATTCTTTCTTTAATAACATTATTTATTAAAGAAAGCGGATAATTGTTATTTAATAAAGTAATTTTTAATTAATTAAAATTATCTTCTCTGAATTTTATATCACTCAATTTAACACAGCTGTGAACAGCTTTTTGAACGAATTTGTTATTAAATCACCAGTTTGTGTTTTTATAATATTTAAATCAAGATAATTAATGGTATTATTAAGTTCAATTTCATGTGTGAAATTTATAGAGTCTTCTATACCGTTAAAAATACTTAAGAAAACATCAATTTTTTCAGTAGGAATAATAGTCAAAATGTCATCAACATACCGTTTATAAAAAAAAGGTGTAAAATATAACTTTTTAAAAGCCCTTTTTTCTAGATCTTCTAAAACTAAATTCGATACTATTGGAGATAAAGGGGAGCCCATTGCACAATAAAAAAAATAAAAGGACTAACGGGCAGATGTGTTAAATTGAGTGATATAAAATTCAGAGAAGATAATTTAAATTAATTAAAAACTACTTCATTAAATAACAATTATCCGCTTTCTTTAATAAATAATGTTATTAAAGCAAGAATGCATGAAATTTATAATACATCTAGTAAAAAAATAAATGGCTTGATACTTCTAGTAGTTCTGATTATAAACTTACATTACCTTATGTTCAAGGTTTCTTTGAACGTTTGAGAAGATCTTTGAACAAATTTGATATTAATGTTTATTTTAAAAATAATAACACACATGATCGATATTTGTTGAGTAAGAAGGATAGAGATAGCATTGAAAATTTATCTGGAGTCGTGTATCTTAATAATTGTAAATGTTGTGATAAAGTTTATGTTGGAGAAAGCGATAGAAAGTTAAAAATGAGAGTCGCTAAACATAAAAGGCATTGTAAGGTTGGTCATTCTAATACAGGATTATCACAACACGCATGGAAATTTGATCATTATTTTGATTTCAACATTAATAATATTGGCTAGGGGGAAAAATACTTATAAAAGGAAAATTATTGAGTCTATTTTTATTAATAAGTATTAGAGAGTTTCTATAAATCTACAGACTGAAATTTTGAATGTAAATAAAATTTACCAAAGTATTATACGATGATTTTACTGGAAGTTTATTATATTCGAAGGATTCAAAAATCCCACACGTGGCGCTTTTCTCCATTTTAGTTCTCGAATTACATACCTAAAGGTCGACGTTGTTTGTATATTCGCTTTTAGATAAATTGGCTTTTAGATAAATTTGCTTGTCATTCCTTGTTGTTCCTACATCCTGTACTGTTATCATAAAAAAAAAATTTTAAGCAGTTCGAACTCGAAAGTTCATTGCCTCAATACCCGATTCGGGTAGTGTTTCTAGGTGCATATTTACTACCAGAGGGGGTCCACCACATCCACGACGGGCCAACAGCACGCAGTATTCCCGAACGGTCACCCATCCAAGTACTAACCGCGCCCAGCACTGCTTAACGTCAGTGATCTTACGAGAACTTAAGTACTGTTAAAAATTTAGTGATTTGGATTGAAGTCTCCTTAAATTTTGGGTTTTCTAAAAAGTTGTCTTGATGTTCTTATAAGTTTTTGACTCTGAAATTGACATTGAAATAAATATTGACTCATCGCCTCACATGTTTTACTCCGGAAAAATAACACACATATATATATATTTAATTTTAATTTAGGTTTACTTGAAAAAAGCACACAGTAGTGTCGAAACGTATGTAGCATGAATTGATTGTTTTAATAAAACAAAATGTCAACTGATTGGATGTTTTATTAACAAATAGAACGTAACACCTAAGGAAATTTATTCAAATATATTAATTTTGACGGTCTACAGAAAGGATTAGATTTGTTTTTACAAATCTGTTATTGAATTAATTACATTATACATTACATTATGGCAACGGCCATACCACGCTGGAAACACCAGTTCCCGTTAGATCACTGAAGTTAAGCAGTGTTGGGCGCGGTTAGTACTTGGATGGGTGACCGTTCGAGAATAATACTACTGCGTTGCTGTTGTCTGTCGTGGGTGTGGTGAGCCCACACTTGTAGTTATTTACTACAAGAAACTATCCACCTAGAAACGCTACCCGAATCGGGTAGTGTCACGCCTACCCCTAGAGGCTCGCCGAAAGGCAAACGGCTTAATGGTATAGAATACACATTTTACACACTCATATTGCACGGAGAAAAAAAGAACGAACAATTAGTGTTGCTGAGCCTTGGGAAGTTAACCCTCGGAGCACACATCTATTTTTTCAATCACGGAGCAGACTTAGGGTCTGTGAGACCCTGTGCACTATTCCGCGGTATACCAATGTCACACTACTCATCCGATCAGCTTAAAAAAAATTCTCAGATATTCTTCAAACGTTGTAGAATCAATCTCCATAGTTCAAATGTCTTGTTCGAAATATTAAAACATCAAAAAAAATTCCTGAAAAAAACATTTTTTTGAAAGAAAACAAAAATTATTCAAAAAAATAATAATTTCTCAATTTTTCATATTTTTTGCTGAAAATTTAGGTTTGTATTCTCGAATAGTGGTACAATAAGGGAAAAAATACTCCTGTAGTGTTTGTTACAAAAAAGTTATTTATTTTGCAGGTTGACGGAGGTGGTTTTTTTAGGTATGAAAAGGCGTTCCTTTCTATAATAAATGTGGAAAAAATTACTGTTTGACAAAAAGTACTTGAAAATTTTATATCATAATTGAAATGTACTTGAAATATGATTGTAGTGAACAAATAATATCAAAACTATGTTACAATTACTCAGTGCCAGAGCAGTCATTACAAATATAAGCTTGATGCTCTTCACCTATTGGGGACAAGCAACATCGAAACAAAAGTTTTGTTTTTCTATACTTTTTATAAGGACACATTGTACACCTTGCTCTTTTCTGCATGTCTGGTCGATCACCTTGTGGCGGAGCCTCTTAGTGTCGCACTCAGCGACACTAAGTTGAACTTTTTATGTAAAAATAATATTTTGCCAAAATCGACACTTGGTAAACACAAGGGTCTGACAGACCCTGCTCTTACTTTGAACAGTTCTGACCGCCTACTGACTAAAGCGCTGTGCAGGTGAAGCATCGGGATGCATAGTCAGGACCCCAAACTACCGCCAGGGGGCTTTAGGCCCACCAAATTTGAAACTGCGTAAAAGATATTCGGGACCAAAGTTGAGGACAGGGTCTGTGAGACCCTGTGTGTGCTCCGAGGGTTAATGTCAGTTACACTAAGCCACTGGAACTCTGCAATTTCAGGGCGCTTTTACACGGTTGCAGATCAGCAGATTGCATGCAGAAAGTCCACAAGAGTGAAATAGATGGAGGACAGCATGTCTGTTCTCTATCTCTTTATTCACTCTTGTGAACTTTCTGCATGCAATCTGCTGATGTGCACTCGTGTGAAAGCGTCCTTAGCAGCACTTTTCCGCTACGTTAGCAGACGCTTCCCCATGTCACACGAACCGACTGATGTTCTGCCGCCGTGTGTTGTCGTGTTTTAATTAATTGTGACGTGATTAATTATTTTACAATATTTGCTGGACTAAAATGTAGTGATGCAATATCAATATCGGAAATATCGATATTCTTCACCCTATATATCGATATTTCATATCGATATCTCCATTATGCTATTTCGATATCTAATATCGATATTTTTTCCACAAAAACGATATTTTCGGCTCACGCCACGTGTAACGGAAAAAAAAATTGTTTTACCAAACTTTTACCCACATGAATACCTACCTAGTTGCTGTTTTCCACTGAGATTCGTGGATCTTGCCGACATTTTTTAGTGTATGTCTAGGCTTAAAAATTCTACACAAGCTCGATAAATGTTAAACTTATAAATAAAAAGAAATTAATTCTGTTAGATACCAAATTCCGAAATAAGAAAATTTTCTGTCATTCCAATTTCGATTCCTGGGTCTTGAACATTTTTTTCTAGTTTATTTCTATGTTTAAAACTCCCACATATGCACACAAAAATGTTTCAACTACATGTTATGAAGATAAGTTCATAAAATACCAAAATAAAAAATTTTGTAATTCGCTGTATTGCCAATTTCGATTCCAGGGACTTGTGGATTTTTTTCTAGTGTATTTATATGTTTAAAAACCCCACACATGCTCAGAAAAATGTTTAAACTAGAAGTTATAAAGATGAGTTCATAAAATACCAAAGTCAAAATTTAAAAAATTCGCTCTATTGCCAATTTCGATTCTTGGGTCTTGTGCATTTTTTTCTAGTGTATTTTTATGTTTAAAAACCCCATACATTCTCACAAAAATGTTTCAACTGCATGTTATGAAGATAAGTTCTCAAAATACCAAAATAAAAATTTTATAAATTCGCTGTATTGTCAATTCAAATTCCTGGGTCTTAGGGATTTTTTTCTAATGCATTTATGTCAGTAAAAAGTTTTCATGCAGCTCAAATAATTCTGCTATTGCAAACGTGATAAAAAAAATCCGAAAACAATGGTAAATTAAATAGGAATTAATTTTTATAATTGTTGATGTTGTTTTACCATCACAATATCAGAAATAAATTTTGACTGATGAGGGCTGACATAACAGCCGAAACGTTTCGACAAATTTGAAATTGGACGAATTTTTTTTATTTTATTTTTTTTATTGTTTTGACCTATCGTTTGGAGACTATAATTGACACATATACTACAAGGTCGTGACTTTATTATCAACAATGGTAAATTGAATAGGAATTATCTTTCAGAAAATGATAGATTAAAATCCGAAAAAAATTGAGAAAACTTTTTGACCTCCAGGAATGTAAAAAAAAAAATTGAAACTCAATCAAATTTAAAAACTCTGCAAGCAAGAAATTTTTGAATATCTTTTTTTCCAGCGCTGGTAACCGAGTTGCATGTAGATCGATTTCAAATTAATTGTAGTAAGTAGTACAATTGTTGTAGCGATTTTGAATTCCAAAGTATTTATTTTCGACCCACCCTAATGTACAAGGAAAGATAAAGTCGGAAATACCATTTAACTCATTTTTAATAAATTTTATATATTCGAGTGTGTAAAAAAAGTTACACTTGTATTCATCTTCCCAATTATATATACTTCACTTTCAGGTTATTCCTCGAACACGTCTCAAGAAAACACAAGAAAATAAGAAATGCACTAAAAGTCGGATGCCGTACAGTATACACTGTACACGCTGCTGTCCGGCAGACCTCGCCCACTGTCGTGCAACCAATCATAGTAATCTACCGGATATCTATACACTGCCTTTAAAAAATGAGTACTGCTTAGTATCTAAAAAATATTTCATTCTACAATTTATTAGTAAAACCAGGTGACTACGTTTTCAGGTTAGAGCTTGAGTCAAATAGCATCAATACATTTTAATATAATTTTTTGAATTTAATTCTCAAATATGGCAAACTTTTTTATCGATCACTGAATTACATTTTTTCCTTTGTGCATTAGGGTGGTTCTTATTTATACTTGGTGGATTTTTTTCGAATTTCTCTGCTCTCGCCCCCCACTTTTGTTTGAATGCCAAAAAAAAATCTCCAAATTTGAATAAAATCGCTTAATATTTAGGGGTGGCGCATAGACCATGAAGTTTCCCATTAATTTACCATAAGAAACAGGCAGCTATTCTAAAATCTAATATTTAAATCTAATATTTTGGCGCTTTAAAACTTTTTTTTCAATAAATAATCATTAATTTGTCATTTAAGAATACCCAGTCGTTTGTTTACTGATAATCAATTGTTCAAACAATTTTAATTTGTTAAAAATTTTTCTTTTCAGTTAACTTGCGAAATAAACGGAATTTCTAGACATTATGAGTTACTTTAATCAATGATAACAATAAAATAATTTTTTGCAACTTTGTACGGGAAGTTCTGAGTATATGCACCAAAAAATGAGCAGAAAATGGCCGATTCTTGATGAAGTCAAAGTGTGCGGGAATCATAACATTCCCGCACAAAATTTCATGCGGGAATGTTGACCATCAAGCATACTTTGAAGGAAAGTGTGTATCTGCTGTATTCCACGCACGGAAATTAAGGGAGCCGCTAGTTTCTGATTGGTCGCAAGAATTATCACAACCAATCTGAAGCCACCGGATGCGTGATCCAACAGTATAAGCTGCCATTGGTCAAAATTTTACGTGCGCGATTCAAAATCAAATTAATTTAATTCGATTTTGAATCGCGCGCCAGATTACAGCCAATTGCAGAATTTGTCAGCTTTTTTTTTCTTTTTTTTTGTCAGAATTTCGTCAGCTGAGAAGTTGACCGTTTAGGTTAGTTCAGGTTAGTTTGCCTAGTGCAACTTCGTGTATCTTTCACAGAAAAAGAAAGTCTTGATTCGAAACCAAGAGTGGGCTTGTTTCAAGGTGTAACACAAAGAAGACCAGCGTGGTTGAAAACTAGCATAGCTTGAAATCTTTAAAACGAACTGCTTATAGAGTTACAAGTTAGACCCAATGCAGTCTTGAAAGTAGTCGGTAGCGATAATGTGGGCTAACATCAAGCCACTGCATGGTTTAGAAACTAGTTGTTAGCTAGACGGTAGGCTAACATCAAGCCGCTGCATAAGCTTAAAAGTAGTCTCTGTAGCCAGACTGTGGGCTTACATCAAGTCACTTTATAAATTTAAAAGAGGTGCTAAATATAACCTAAATAAAGCCTGTATTATAAATCAAATTACACCGACAAAACAGTTTCCTCGAATCAAGGAAACTTTTCTTTGACATATATATGTACGGTCAAAGAACAAATTTCCTTGAATTAAAAAAAGTTTTTTCGATTCAAAGAAATTTTTTTTAATTGAAAAAAAATATTTCTTCATATTAAAGAAAATTTCTGTGAATCAAATAAACTTTTTTCAATTCAAGGAAATTTTTTCTTTGACCGTACATATACACTATACAGTCAAAGAAAAGTTTCATTGATTCAAAGAAACTGTTTTCTGGGTGATTGATTTATCCTGATTATAATCAGAATAAGGGCAGAAAGCAGCAACAAATATATTACATGAAAGGTTATTTATTAGAAAGAAACTATACAACTATACAAATCATATAATTTTAATTATAATAATTTCAACGGTTGGATTTGAAGAGTGCGCTTGAACGCATTTTAAAATAGGTTGAGCTCCTCCAAATCGGTCAAAACAATTTTGTACTTTGAGTAGTATTGTGAAACCTTTTTTTGAAACAGTATAGTTGTATAGTATAGTAATAATAAATATTGTATAGTAAATTTTTCGTTGTATCGACGAGTAAAAATCTTGGCAAAATAAACTATTCACATGAACGACCCAAACAATTGAGAAACAGCTGTTACGCGCGACGACTATACGACGCGTCTCGCTCGGCTCGCTCTATTCAGTTGTGATGTGACAACTCTTTGAAGTTAGCTATAGCTGTTCAGAGGTCTAAAAGCTAGACCTAGAGGGCTAAAGCAAGCTTCATTACCTTCTTCTTTATAGCCCAAATCTTGCTGCCTCAGGTCGAAGACCAATTGGGGCTTGTTTTTAATACAAAAGACTAAGGGCTAGCCATAATTGTGTTTTGTTTTAAATTGAAGACCCTTAATGGCTCTTTTTAAGACATAATTATTATAAAATTTTAGACATCAGCTTAATTTAAGGCAAAAATAAAAACAAGACCAACATAGAAGTCAGACTTTTTTTTCTGTGTTGGGAAGCTTACGTTTGAGAGAGTCGAGTGTAAATAATTTTAGTTCGTCTTTTTTTTCCTCGGGGGGCTTCGCCCCCAACCCCCCACGGGGGCTCCGCCCCTCGTCCCCGCCGGGGCTCTGCCCCGTACCCCGCCCTCCCCCCAACAAACTTATTACCTACCAATATTTCTTATGTCACGAGCTTCCCTTTACAGGGGTTACAAAAAATAGTATATGAGACGCGTGCGGGTTGGTGATTTCTACTCGTTTGACGTTTGCCACCCTCGCTTCGCTCGGGCGGCGAACGTCAAACTCGTAGGAATCACCAACTTCCCGCACTTGTATCATAATGTACTATTTTTAAATAATTTTAAAATTATTTAAATATTAGGTATTTGTTCAAGTATATATTTTACCTAAAAAAAGCAGGAGAAACATTTTATCTCACGAAGTTTTCGACAAATTTTAATATTTTTGAGTACCAATTTGTTTATTATGAATACTCGTAGATTTTTAAACAAATTTAAATTGTTGAAACAATTTTTTTGTTTACATATTTTATTTTTGCTATTTTTCAAAAGATTGAAATATTTTTATGTTCTACTTTGCTTTTTAAGAATAGTCATACATGTTTGAACAAATTAAAATTGTTTAAAAAAATTTTAAATGTTCAAACATCTACGAGTATTCATAATAAAAAAATGAGCACTTAAAAATATTGAAATTTGTCGAAAATTTAGTGATATAAAATGTTTCTCCTGCTTTTTTTTAGGTAAAATATATACTTGAACAAATACGTATTATTTAAATAATACTGTTTAAAAAATTGAATATTAGCTAACAAATGACTGGGTATTCTTAAATCACCGATTAATGATTATTTATTTTCAACAATATATATATACACTGAAACACGGAAGTACACGGAAAAAATTTGTACTTGAGGAATTACTGAGCTAGTTACGTTGTGGCGGATATGAGAAAAATTCGGTGAATTAACAATAACTGTTCTGTAACTCATTTCGAACTGTTGTGTCATAATTACCGAACTGATAATAAGTTCCAAAAGTCGGTGCCGTAAAAGTTCAAAATGATTATTACGAATAAGTTGAAGAGAAACTACATCTGAGCTGTGAGAAACATGGTTCTCGGTCGCCTAAAATTATAGAACTCTACTGTGTTTTGAAATACACGAACGTGGCGGCGCGCTACACATGTGTGTGTGGCAGACACATTTGCGATACGACAGTACAGTTGCGTCAGTGTGTGCGTCCCGGCATCGCATCAGCGAGATTCAATAAAGAATCACAAATCAAAATTAAGAAAACAAAAAATCAATGGAATCACCATGTACATTTCGCATTGGTCCCAGTTTTTTTTATATCTTAAAATAATTACTTTGAAAATTGGTCAACAATTGGTGTTGTGAGGTTGGAAAATTGTATACGACTTTGGTAACGAAGTTAACTCTCGGTATTCAACACAGCGTTGTATTTGAATTCGGAATATTTTTAAATTTAATTTTCTTGACAAAAAATTTCATTAACTAAAAATTTACTGAGAAAAGTGCTTCATTAATGAGTTCTGTAAATTAGGTGACTTCCTAAAACCAAAAATGTGTAATAGTTCGTTATTTTGACATCGTCGAAGCTTGAAAATGCTTGAACGTTTTAAATAATTTATTCAAATTGTTCTCAACCTTTACTGCACAAAATAAACAATTTTAATCATATAATAAAAGTAAAGTTATCGCATAGTAGATAAAGACTTAATTGTATAATTGTATAATAGTATGGAAGTGGTTTTGGAAGGAGTAGACTTATACAATTTCAGTAAAATGTACATACAATTGACAGGGTGATTAGATCAGGAATTGTTTTAATATTTCAATAACCTACATATCCCAGATTTTTTTCATTTTTCTTCTTGAGAGTTATATATTCATCTCGAAAAATATGAGAAACCCATATAGAATTAGTGAAATAGAATGAGTGAATAAAAATCTGATAAAATTCAAAGAATTTGAGGTGAATTTAAAAGCCTTCAAATTGAATTTAAAAAATTGAAAATTTAAATAATCCATTGAATTCAGTGGTTTTTAAGGGGATTTAAAAGAATTTTGAAAAACTGGGAAATGGGGGTAGATCTGAATTTAATAATGTGGTTAACCCTTGGAATCTTCATTTTAATTTTTTTAAAGCAAAGTCACTAAAGTGTTATTTTCATTTTAAAAAAGTGATTACGAAGTTTTTTGAGAAGAAAATAACTAAAAGTGACTTAAATGTGACAGATCTGTTTATAGAAAATTCAAAATGCAGAATTTCATTCAACCTCAAACATGTATTTTTTCTGTTTATTAAATATCATAAAAATCTTGAAAGTAAGGTGTCGGATTATGTTGCACGTAGCAATTTTCACTTTATGAATATGAAAAATAATCTGCTATTTGTAATAATTCTATGTAAATTCAAAACAATTGTGACATTTATATTTAATTTACTGGAATATTTTTCGCTATAATTAGAGGAACTTCTTTAAATCATATACAATGTTCTCGAATCATATAAGATTTTCTGTAAAATCTACAGAAAAATGTATCCTTTCACCTTCCTAGAGAATAAACCTTGTTTTTTTCTCTACAGAAAGGTTAAGTACGTATGTAAATAAATCTATTAACAAGAGTTTTCCACACAAAATTTGTTTTTTTTTTCATATCTTAAACCTTTTGGAAAGTAGAGGAATTAGTCTTAACTGATTTTTAAATTCAGTGTTTTTATACGCTACTTTCTAAAAATCATTTTAAAATCCCAAAAGTTAAATTTTTTGTATTAAAAATATTTTTGAAACTCGAAATTATATTTCAGTTCAAGTAAAATAATAATGCTTGTTGTCTTAATCTGTAAACTAAATTTATTCCATTCAACACAAATATATTCTTTTACAAGCCCATTACTATAGAAAGAAGTATTTGTACATTAAAAATGGATCCTGCTATACTGAACATTAATCAAAACTTTTATAATTAGATCGTCTCACATCTAAACGTTAAAAATTAAAACATCTAATACATGAATTATCATGATTATGTTTAAAATTAAACAATCTTTTATGAGAATTCAATTTTTTTAATCTACAATTTCACCATTAAAAAGTGTGAAATTCGGCATTATAAAATCAGGTTGTCTAGCGAAATGGGAAATCTGGGAATTTGCCTGGAATCTTGTGCATCTTGAAAAATACGGGAAAATAATGGAAATTCCTGAGCAGATCTGGGGAAGTATGTGGTCACATATTTATGTAAAAATTTTCATTTTCTGCATGAAATTATTATTATAAAATTAAACGATTCAATGGTAAAAGCGCGTGACAATTTGATCGTGATCGATTCATTGCTAACCAACCAGAAGCTGTGAAACCTTTGAAATTTACTGACCAAAACCAGGAGCAGGTAATCAATCTGTCTACTGATGCCAGAATAAAAGTGAAAGATTTTTTTTTATTTCTTCTATTAAATTTCTGATCGTATTATCGTCCTGAGTTTTGAATTATAAACTATTGGCATTTAGGCTTAAAATTGTTTTTATTTAAACGCTGAATACTTTGCGCGTATAAAATGGAAGCTCTCAATATTATTCAATGGAATAATTTTAAGTGAAATGACATATAAATCCACTTTTTTATTTTGCATGCCCTAAATAGAAGAATGAATCAATGCATTTTCAAATTTTGAAAATTATATAAATTTGAAGCAATTTTTTATTAGAAACATTAAAACTTAAATATTTTTCAATTGATGGCTTAAAATCAAACTTTTAATTTGAAGTCGATTGCAATAAATAATTGGTCAGTTGTTATTTATAAATTAAAAATTTCTCTTGCAGTTTCAAAATTCAAAAAAAAGAAACAATTAAAATTCTTACCTTAAAAGGTTAAACTTTGCACTCAACGATTCAAGACTTTATATTTGAAACAATTCACTTTCAAATTGTTTAATTTTGAATATTTGATTTATAATTGCTTATTTTAAATAAACAACCCAATACTGCTAAATATTTTTTAAATGCCTTTTTTAATTAAAAAATTTCAATTCGCAATGGGTTAAAAATGGAATATTTAAAACTGAAACAATATTTGAACGCGTATAATTTTAAATTAAATAAAAGAGTTTAATTATGAGTCTATTCACTTTAAATTTTTTTTAAATTGAAAATAGTTTATAAAGTTTCAATCGGATGTTTACACTTCTCTAACTACTAAATTTGCCGCTTTCCGGTTTTCCGGGTTAAAAAAAATCCTGGACATTTACCGGTCTAGCGGCTACTACATTTTATTGTTATTAGTTTCAGGGTAAAAAATTGAAAATTCAAAAAAATAGGTAGTTTGATGTGTTGAGGTTATGTCTGATTCTATTGATAGGAAATTGATATTTATTAGGAAACAAGGTCAGATCTTGTCCAAAAATAGGTAGTCGGAAAGTTTTAAGGTTATATCTCAATATACTGGTGGAAAATTAATATTTGTCAGCAGATAAAACTGTGCATAATCCAAAAAGGGGTACTTAAAATATGTAGAGGTTCTGTTTCAGCATTTTGGTAGGGAATCTAGGTAATTTATACATTTATAAGCAAATATGATTGGATCTTATCAAAAAATAGGTAGTTGGAATGTTTTGAGGTTATGTCTCATTATATTGGTGGGAAATTGATATTTATCAGCAAATAAGATTAGATCTTATCCAAAAGTAGGTAGTTGGAATGTTTTAAGGTTATCTTTCATTATATTGATGTGAAATTTACATTTATAAGCAAATATGATTGGCTCTTATAAAAAAATCGGTAGCTGGAATGTTTGAGGTTGTGTTTGTTTATATTGATGCGAAATTGATATTGGTAAGCAAATGAGACGATATCTTATCCAAAAATAGGTAGTTTGAATGTTTTGAGGTTATGTCTGATTCTGTTGATAGGAAATTGATATTTTTTAGGAAACAAGATCAGATCTTGTCCAAAAATAGGTAGTCGGAAAGTTTTAAGGTTATGTCTCAATATACTGGTGGAAAATTAATATTTCTCAGCAGATATGACTGTACATAATCCAAAAAGGGGTACTTAAAATATTGAGAGGCTCTGTTTCAGTATTTTGGTAGGGAATGTATACATTTATAAGCAAATATGATCGGATCTTATCAAAAAAATAGGTAGTTGAAATGTTTTGAGGTTATGTCTCATTATATTGGTGGGAAATTGATATTTATCAGCAAATAAGATTAGATCTTATCCAAAAGTAGGTAGTTGGAATGTTTTAAGGTTATCTTTCATTATATTGATGTGAAATTTACATTTATAAGCAAATATGATTGGATCTTATAAAAAAATCAATAGCTGGAATGTTTGAGGTTGTGTTTGTTTATATTGATGCGAAATTCATATTAGTAAGCAAATGAGACGATATCTTATCCAAAAATAGGTAGTTTGAATGTTTTGAGGTTATGTCTGATTCTATTGATAGGAAATTGATATTTATTAGGAAACAAGATCAGATCTTGTCCAAAAATAGGTAGTGGGTAAGTTATAAGGTTATGTCTCAATATACTGGTGGAAAATTAATATTTGTCAGCAGATATGACCGTACATAATCCAAAAAGGGGTACTTAAAATATTTAGAGGTTCTGTTTCAGTATTTTGGTAGAGAATATATACATTTATAAGCAAATATGATCGGTTCTCATAAAAAAATAGGTAGTTGGAATGTTTTGAGGTTATGTCTCATTACATTGGTGCGAAATTGATATTTATCAGCAAATAATATTAGATCTTATCCGAAGTTAGGTAGTTGGAATGTTTTGAGGTTATGTCTCATTATATTGGTTGGAAATTGACATTTATCAGCAAATAAGATTAGATCTTATCCAAAAATAGTTAGTTGAAATGTTTTAAGGTTATCTTTCATTCCCAGCAAAAAAGAATGTATTGATACGAATTGAATTGAAAAGACTAAGGCACCCTGCAAATTCCGCTTTGCGACAATGACGCATTGGACCTATTGTTCAATGCATGTAAATTCGTGAAGACGGTATTTCAATTTTGAATCTTTCTATACGTACGAATACAGTGCAAAAGTCTAAAGTCAGCGAAAACACTTCAATGCGTCAGCACGCAAACGCTTCAACATTGGTCAATGCGTCTGAATTCGTGAGAGTAAAATACACACTTGAATTCGCCCCAATCCGTCACGGCGAATTTCAGCAAGTGTTGATTTATACAATGCAATCCGTAACAGGAAAACCAACATGCAGGGCACATAGGATTTATTGTAGATGTTTAGTAAATTGTCTCGTAGCTCAGTGGCGGGTACTCTGGACTGATACACGAGGGATCCCAGTTTCAAGTCTCGACGCATGCACTTTTTATTAATTTTTTTTTGATTGACCTCGACCACGCATTCATACGCATCCACACTCATTCAATTCGCGCTGTCGCAATTCATCTAAATGCGTCACAATGCGTTCGAACGACTCAGAAAACGGGATTCATGCGCATTACAAAAATGTTAATTCGCCCCAATCCGTATCAATTCTTTCTTTTTTGCTGGGTTATATTGATGTGAAATTTACATTTATAAGCACATATGATTGGATCTTATCAAAAAATAGGTAGTTGGAATGATTGAGGTTACGATTGTTCATATTGATGGGAAATTGGAATTTATAATCAAATAAGATTAGATCTTATCCAAAATTAGGTAGTTGGAATGTTTCGAGGTTATGTCTCATTATATTGGTGGGAAATTGAAATTTATCAGCAAATAAGATTAGATCTTACCCAAAAATAGGTAGTTGGAATGTTTTAAGGTTATCTTTCATTATATTGATGTGGAATTTACATTTTGAAGCAAATATGATTGGATCTTATACGAAAATAGGTAGTTTGAATATTTAAAGGTTATGTTTGATTATATTCATGGAAAAATGACATTTATCAGCAAATAAGATTAGATCTTATCCAAAAATAGGTAGTTGGAATAACCTTAAAACATTCCAACTACCTATTTTTGGATAAGATCTAATCTTGTTTGCTGATAAATGTCAATTTCCCATCAATATAATCAAACATAACCTTTAAATATTCAAACTACCTATTTTTGGATGAGATCTAATCTTATTTGCTGATAAATGTCAGTTGCCTACCAATATAATGAGACATGACCTCAAAATATTCCAACTACCAACTTTAGGATAAGATCTAATCTATTTGCTTACAAATTCTAATTTCCCAGTGGGCACGAAGCTGTCTTTAAGACGTCTTTCAAACATCCAAC
>CAKNXH010056893.1:368-11916 GCA_932178445.1 Andricus quercusramuli
GTAGTTTTCGTTTTAATCGCAAAAATAGCATTGGAACTGAAAATTTTAATTTTTGAAGAAAAAAACACAAGAGAGACGATATTTACGTTATTTTGCTGTTAGACAAGTAGTTTTTGTTTTAATCATAAATATAGCATTGAAACTGAAAATTTTCATTTTTTGAAAAAACTCACAAGTGACATCGATATTTACGTTATTTGGCGATCAGACGTGTTTTTAGCGTTTTAATCGCGAAAATAGAATTGGAAATGAAAGGAGGGTACCGAAAATTGGCCCCTACGCCCCTGCTTACGAGACTGGTACCAAATAAAAGCTTTTTTTGAGTAGATCAAACTTTATAATGGGTACAAGGTTGTAGAATTTAGCATTCATACTGTTTCCTGCCATTCAATTTCAAAACTCGCACTAAGAGTAAAAGTAATATATGGGGCAGAATGCGTCAAGTGTCCCCGCCTGAAATGATTGTTTTTCTTTAATAGTGTTGGAACTTGGCTGGATTAGAGTCCTAGTGGACGTTTATTAATTCACTAAACCATAGGTCCATTTATCAAGCGGTTGTTAATATACAAGAGCCTGAAGTTTTTGCATTTTCAGGTGCTTTTTTACCTTCGCGTTAGTGTAACTAGTTTTAGGAATATACGATCGTACATTCGAAATTAAATCAAAAAAACTGTTATGATAGCCTGAAAGTAAATGAAAAGAGCTTTTCAAAACACAGTAATAAAGTTAGAATCGTATATTCCTAAAAGAAGTTACACTAATGTGAAGGTGATAAAGCACCTGAATATGTAAAAACTTCAGGCTCTTGTATATTGACAACCGCTCGATAAATGGACCTATGGTCTGGTGATTTAATAAACGTCCACTAGGACTATAATTCGGCCAACTTCCAACACCATAAAAGGGAATTAATCATTTTATGTGGGGACACTTGACGCATTCTGCCCCACATATTACATTTACTCTGAGTGTGAGTTTTTACATTGAATGGCAGAAAACAGTATGAAGGCTAAATTCTACAACGTTGTGCCCATTGTAAAGTTTGATCTATTCAATAAGAGCTTTCATTTGGTACCAGTCTCATTAGTGGGGGCGAGGGGGCCAAATTCCCATTATTCTCGGTACCCTCCTTTGAATTCAATCTAACGATGTGTGTCCTACGCTAATAGCAAGCGATATTTGGATCTCGATTTCAACCCAACGGCGCTTGTAGAAGTCCAGCGTTGAAAAGAATGATAGCGAGCAATATTTCGGATTTTGAATTCAACCCAACGACGTTTAAAAATATCCAACGCTGGAAGGAACAAAATTCTTTTGCAGAAGGAAGTCAAACTTCGTCTTATATACATTCTGAGCAATATGAAAAGCGCGCGAAATTCGAATTCATCTAACCGTAAATTAAATCTAAGTAATATCAAAGTGCTTTAGGTGGATTGATGCGCATATATTCAAATTCAGTATACAATTTTTCCCTTTTGAATCTCAATCTATTCTTATTATTTAAAAACTTGCAGTACACGAAACTCACAAAAGAAGATAATTATTATACATATTAAAATTCAAAAAGATTAAAGGGTCCTCCGTAGTAGCAAAAATAAAGTTTTGCATTCTTGGTTGCTTCCTCCATCTTCTCAAACGTATCCTCACACATAGCATCCTCGAAAATTTTCATAATACTGCTAGGTAGGAATACTGCAAACTGATTTTCCAGCTCAACCACAATCCTGGTACCGTACTTTGTTTGAACTTTGCGAAACTTGGAAACGGTATACTTCTTCTTTAGGGTAAGGTCAGACAGTGGTTTCGTAGGTAGGTAGGTAGATATGACCTCATCCATACGGCCAACTGAGTTGATAATTTTGAGATCTTTTTTCTCCAAAGACATTTTTTTTCTTTTCACTAGAACTTTCAACAGATGACTAACTTTGCACTGTGTTCAACAATAGACTGAAGCGACTGAAACCCGATGCTGCTTTTATACTGTATTACCCCTACTCTACTTACATTCTAAAAAGATCGATTAAAGTTTCTGTGAGGTTCAGTGCACGTAGGGATCTTGTCTAAATCAAATTTCCAGAACCGTCGATATTGGATATGTCATCTTTACCTGAATTTTAGAAATATATACGGATACGCGGTAGTATTTTACAGTACATACAACTATATAGCGTAGTTCAATGTTACATAAGGCTATGTAGTACACTCGTACGGGATATGAGGCTGTAAGGTACTGTTCCAACGGCTTCTGTAACACGGTTCTATTCCAAGCTAAATGCTGGTAGAACAATGATTGGCCATTCACCGACAGTTGATAATGGTTTGTGTCCGTGCTAAGAAACCACCAGTAGATAAGTGGTTTCTGATAACAGATAGCGCTAGCGTCAAGTCAGTTAAATTTGCGGTAAATTAAAACAGGAGCGACAAATTTGAAAGTTTCAAGAGAAGCAAAAAAATGAATTTGCTCACGCGAAATGAAGATGAGAAATTTGAGGTCAGTTACCTAGGTGACTTATCAAAAAAAAATGTATTTACTACCAAGAGCATGATATTTGAATTCAACCTAACGACATTTGTAGAAGTCCGGCACTGAAGAGAACGATAGCGAGCAATATTTTAGATTTTTAATTCAACTCAACAAAGTATGTTAAGTCCATCGCTAAAAGGGACAGCAGCCAACAATATTTTAGACTTTGAAAACGCTGTAAACGCCCAACGGTGAAAGAAAATAAACAAATTTAATAAATATATAGTAGCGTCATCTATCAAGAATTTAAGTAGATAATAATTTATTCAATTTTTCTTTCTTTTTTTTTTTATTCAAAACAAAACTTATCCTTGTTTTACAAAGTCAAATCTTAACCTAATTTAACAGAATAAAATTTAATTTGATAAAAGAAACATAATGAAAACAGGAATTCGCACTTATTATAAAAGTCTTTGAGCGTTCTATTTTTCAAACAAGTGTCTGTAGTATCTACACCTTTAGTCACATCATTAGTATCATCGTTGTCAGCACTGCTTCCAGCATACATCCTGATGGTTGGCTGTTGCTGAGGAGTTAAGAACCAGGTCTTGAGCGCCAGGATGTTTCTTACAGCACAATTGTGATTCCAGAACTGGGTATGGTGATTACATGTGGTGAGAACTGTATTGTGTGATTTCTTCAGCAAAGGGCAGCCCAGATCCTCCAAATTGTGTACACTTAATCCAAACTCGTCAAGCCATTTCTTTTTTTCAAGTCCTTTAACGTAGATTGCATAAGCACCGAGCAGCAACTCTTAGAGTATAGGTCTCACTTGCTCATGGGGTACGTCACCAGAATTCCACTGAATACCGTGGTAATTGCGCGTCAACTACAAATTTTCACTCTTGTATCGAGCAGGCAGAGAGTTCCAATAGCAGGGAGGTTCAAAGAGGTATACCAGAGGTTGGGCCTCTTCCTGAAGATGTACTACAGCCAACTCTTTGAAGACCAACTAGTTGTTCTGCTTCTTGAAGCCTTGCACGTCCACGATGAACTCCATTTCGATGAAAACTGGATTCTGTTTCTAAAATCATCTGCTTTATACATTTTCTCCCCACCACCAGTATTACCCTCACTGCTGCTAGCATCACCCCCACCAGCTCTATCATCTTAAATCAACTTCTTCACACTACCACTCAGTGGTTGGTACAGAATCATACGGTTATGTATAATTAGACAGTAGGCTGCAGTTTAAGCGGGAAAATTGTCTGCAGATTCAAATTCCAAACGAACGTCCACTGAGTTCTGTTTGAGAAACTCATTTTGTTTTGAGCAATCAATGACACAGAGAGGAGCGTATTCTTTAAAATCACTTTTCTTCAACATTGGTTCAGGCTCTTTACCATAGTAGGCTACCTGGAAGTTTGCATACATCTCATACAGTAGTGTAAACTGATTATGGTCAAACTCCAGATTTAAATTACCATACGGATAGTACTGTGAATTGAGGAATAACTTGACATTGGTTATATTGCAGTGATCGAAGCGATTAGCATATCTGGCTAGCATATCCTTTCTAACTGTCTGGAAACCCAGTATAATGTAACGTGGGTTCTCCAACTGAGTTTATGTTTTCACAGTCCATATATGTCTTGAGGTGGTGGGAATCAGGTGGTACTCATACAATTCCCATGGGCGAAACCTCATAGTTGTGAGAAAATCTTTTCCAATGATGTTCAGCAAATTTATCTTTTGCTCATCCGAAGCCATTACATATGGTATCATCCATTCCACTTTATGAATTGAGATCTTATATTGTTCTTCGTTTCCTGGCGCTTGTCGTACTTGAAAAATGGCACTCAAGTCACTGCGTGATCTTGTCAGGATGAGTTCATGCTTTGCGTTTACAACGATCTTCCGATAGTCTTCAGCAAATCCTAGGATCATACTGAGTGGTATAGTGACATCAAAGTATCCCGCATTATCGGTCAGACGTTTCGTTCCTTTTGGGATGTCTAGCCATCCTGCATTCTCCATTAAATAAATTTGCCCAGGGGTAAATGAGACGTAGCTTTTTATGGTGCTAGTGAGACCGACATTTTTGCAACGATCAATCTCAATACCATTGAGTTCATAGCGAACTTCATAAAACAGATAGCAGATGGCATTGCTCACTGGTGCTGTACCAGTAACAGCTGTTACTCCATCAGGCCTTGTCAGTCTTCCATACACATGCAGTGAACTTTGCTGGGTAGTATACACAAATCTTGATGTTGGACAGCAATTCGAATTTCATCACTGTTGTTGAATGACGATGAAGCATAAGGCTGATGTGAGTGAATCTCATAGTGAGTTATGGACTCATCAAATCTCACTGGTGCTTGAATGTTTAGTATTTCTTCCATTTTTATTACAACAGAAGGAGATTATGAATATCCTGAATGGTCGCTTCAGTTTATTTTTCCACGAGGTTTGATCTTCAGACCAAGCTGTGTCAGAAAGAGCACGTTCTGAGGTGTTAGCGCCTTGCGTGCTTCTTGAGAACTGGCGTGTGTTTCGCATGTTGACGCTGTTATATAAACACCTTTGCGATTGTACACTATACCCATTATGATGACTTGACGTGCAGTCGTATTGTTATCACCTCTCCTCGGAAATTCACCAAGTCTCCGTCTTGATCATTTATGCGGAGCTGAATTTGATGTATTGTCTTCACGGCGATTGGAAGGAAAATGACGTGTGACGGCACTTCAACGATCTTATATCCTGGTGGTACAACAGGAAAGAATTCATGAATCGTGTGCACTTTGCGATTATTTATGTAAGCTCCAGTAGTGATATTACACTCAACTCGCAGAGCATTCACTTTGAGAATAGCCACAGGTAGATCCGAAGTATGAGTCTTATTGGCTAAAAGAATACGTGGAGCGAATCCCAACAATCGTGCAATAGAATCGTGAGGTTGAAAGTTCACTTTGCGATCACATTTTATCTCGCTGCGCAATGTGCTATTATTTGGCTTGATGTTTATTGTAATTCCATCAATTGCTAGAGCTTTCTGGACATAATTCTCAATGTCTTCAATCTAATAGCTGCCAGTAGGTATGGACACAACTCGATCACCAACATAGATTTTATTCTTTCCAGTGTCAACGTTAGGAATCGCTTCAAATGTAAGCATTTCAAAGAGTCCAAGTACATAGTTTTTATGAGGAGAGAGTTCTATTGGTGGAAAATACTCTGAGTCTAGCACAGAAGAGTTTCCTGTTATCGTGAGAGTAAATGATTCTTCCATGATCGTGTTTTTCTCTGTACTAACTCTAGTCCGTTCATTACATGTCCTTATATAGACAGTATTTGTCCTTTATATTCAGTTGTCCAGCTAGAAATTTCAAGCAAAAGTGACCACATTCAACACTGTCATATCCCTGATATCTTTCATGATTGTATTTTATCACGCTACCAACACCTAGGTAATCTACAAAATCCAAACGTGGCTGAAGATTACCGAAACTGTCAAAGTATAGGACATTATCACCGATCTTTCTATAACTTACCCAGTGGGTACCTGGGCCGTGACTATCATCAAGGTTAACAATAGCTGACTCAATTTGACGAGGTCCCTTTACTGGTGGTTGATTGCGCATAAATACTCCACGAAAATGTGAAATCTTTAGAGCTTTAGCATACTTGAAAAGATCGGTATCAGTGAGTGCATGGTGAGGTAGCTTCACTACAAGTTTTTTGATACCGGTTTTAGACGAAGTCCCTGTCCTTTTCGGTAAGGTTTCATATGAAGACCTAATCCTTTTCTGTAGGGTTTTAGGTGTAAACCTTTTCCTAGAGCAATAGCCTCCATTGCATTGTTATGACGTTGAGCTTCTGCCAGGTGTTGCTTGGCTGCGCTAGCATCATTTACCGCCTTAGCTACACCAGCTGCTCCGCCAGAGAGAGCTCCAGGTGCACTGAGTCCAGCAAAAATTGGAATCAGTGGCAAAACACCACCGACTTTCGAAGGGATTGGCAGAACACGTGAATTTTGCACTTGATGTTTATCGCCTGCACTTTTGACAGCTTCCTGTGCACCTCTGATTGCTGACTTGATTGCCACTTTTGCATCACTATATCTTTTCATTGCTTTCTTAACTGCATTCACAATCTTTCTAAATGCTATTACTTTATTTCTTGCAGCTGGTTTCTTTTTCACATTAGGTTTCCTCTTCTTTGAACTGGGTTTCTTCGTCAGCCCCATACCGAGTTTCGCTTTGGCATTCATAACGTTAGTTATTGCTAATGCTGCCGCTTTCTCGCTAATTCCAGCTTCTTCAGCAAAAACGCGCTGCCAGGCTTTACTAGCTAGTACACGATCTGCAGCGTTTCTCGCTTCAACGTTTTCACAATTTCGCGAGTATGCAATGTCGTGTTCTTTACACGCAGCGTCTAGAGGATTGATACCGGGATCACCTCTAGCAAGTCATTTGGCTAGCTTAGTACCTGGACCACAGTATTGGTAGCCAGGCAAGTGCAACTCAAACGGCAAGTTGTTTATAACTTTGTTGATCAATCCTTTACCTCGATGATGACGACGTGACACTTTGTTTCCTTTACGGTGCACAATCATTCTTCACTGAGCGAAGGTAAGCACGCAACTGATGTAAGAATTATATAAGGGCTGTATTTATAGCTTTCATGACAGTCGAGTTCAAGATGCGTATTAAGACACAACCCGGTAAACTTTCAGTTGGCAACTTTGACATCTTAGTTCAATCGGAGAAGCAGACGGTAAAACGTCATGGCAGCCTACTACCAGACAACATTCAAGCAGTATTATGTGGACCATCAAATTGTGGCAAGACGAATACATTACTTGCCCTAATCCTACACCCAAATGGGTTAAAATTTGACAATGTCTACGTCTACTCAAAATCCCTCAAACAATCAAAATACAAATTCTTGGAGCAGGTGTTAAATAATGTAGAAGGTGTTGAATATTTTCCTTTTAGTGAGCATGAAGATGTAATACAACCAAGTAAAGCTCAAGCAAATTCGATAATTGTATTTGACGATGTGGCCTGTGAGAAACAGGATAACATAAGAGCCTTTTTCTGTATGGGAAGACACGCTCATGTTGATAGTTTTTACTTATGTCAAACTTACGCTCGAATTCCTAAACATCTTGTTCGAGATAATGTCAATATGTTGATACTTTTCACGCAGGATGAGAGGAACTTGAGACATGTGTATGATGATCATGTGAATACTGATATGAGTTATTCTCAGTTTCGAGACTTATGTTCAGCATGTTGGAATGCTGATAAGTATGGATTTGTTGTAATTGATAAGTACAGCGAACTCAACAAGGGAAGATACAGAAATGATTTTGACTGTTTCATCTCTCTACAAGTACATGTCATGTAGTGAAATGATACCATTATAAATTGAGACATCAACACGTCAACATGTCAAAGTTTCACAAAGAGAAGGAGGTGCTCCGTCAAATCGCAAAAGCTAGTGAGGCGCCTCGGCGTAAACATCGAAAGCTCAAAATGGGTAAATAAGCGACTGAAAAGATCATGAGTGAAACGTTCAAGCCAATCTTCACGCCACTACAGAAACTGGTTGACATATCGAATCCTTCAATTAAGAAGGAAGTTTAACAAAATGAGCTTGTAAAGAAAAAGGACGAGGAGGATGAGCAGGAGAACGAGGATTACGAGCAGGAAGAGGACGATGATAATGCTTCCTTTATGACTGCTGATGCTGAAGGAGAGCAAGATACAACTATGCTTCAAGAAGATGCCGTGATTGAGCCTGCTGATAAGTACGGGTATTTAACAAACAAATTTCTTAGGATGCTGCAACAAAATAGGAAGCAGTATTTGGATATGGTTTATGGTGTGCGTAAACTCAATGATGGCAATCTTATGATTGGTGACAAACCCATTAGTTTTGAGGGACAATATATCAATGTTGGTGGTAAACAGTATCTGAAACCCATTGTTCTGCTTGAACTTTTATTCAAACAAAATCCAGGAGAACCTCATACACCTCATACAAGCACTGAAGATCGAAACAATTATAAGGAAATTTTGATTGTTACAAATGAACACAAGAAGCGATACAGTCCCTGTAAATCCATTCGCACTAGCAGCAATAATAAGTACAAGAACTTTATTTCAAAATTGTTCAACGTATCACGCAGACGATCATCCAAAGGTGGAGGTTCCCTACCACAGTATATGGTAGCAAGAAAAAATGTGAAGACGGACTACGTCTACTGGGACGACCCTAACGAGCTTGTTTATCGTCTTCGTCTACTCCTAGCGTCTCAGGCAGCAGGCAACCCGAGTCACAACAATGAAATTATATCAATCACTGAGGAACTGCGGGAAGCTGAAATCAGATATTAGGAGGGTACTGAGAACGCTTTCATCAGTATTACGATGAGTATCGACGTGTTTGGACGTCACCTAGATCGAACCGCTGCAGGACACCGTGGGCCGCCTGGTGTTGGATTCAAGAATACTTCTGACGGCCATTACGATGTAGATGGCAAGAGAGTTTGTAACGTTAGTGAGGCCAAAGAACAATACGACGCAGTCAATTTGGGACTTGTACAGCGCAATGTAGAAAACGAGATACGTACACTTTATCAAGTCACATCATCTATACGAACAGAGATTGACAATAATAATTTGATGATATGTATACTCGAAGAATCGATCAATGAGAAACTAAAAAACCTGCAGATTGACACCCAACAAGATTTTTTAGTTCCTAACACTGAACGCATTGCTCAGTTGGAAGCTCGACTGAACGCACTCGAGAATGCACAAGGAGAAATTGGCAGTAGTCATAGAACTGCATAAACCTGCTAGAAAGAATTATCCACGTCGTCGCGTGCAAATGCGTGGCATAGACGAGACGTGGCAAGCAGATTTCGTTGAAATGCTACCCTATGCCCGTGAGAATAATGGATACAAGTATTTACTTACCGTCATAGATATTTTCTCCAAGTACGCCTGGGCGGTTCCTGTTAAAAGTAAAAGTGGGCCACAATTTAGCTTAAGAGGCAACTATAAGTGGATAGACATTTTGCCTACTCTCATCTTCAAGTACAACAATACCAAACTAGCTGTGAATTCGATTTCGAGTGTTTCCACTTTGTTTGTATTTATAATTATATGGTGCTCATTTCACGAGCACTTTGCTTCCCGTTAGCAAATGTATTTGCTTCCTCATAGAGGGAGCATTAGTTATTTTTTTCAATAATAGACAAACCAAAGTCTTCATTTTGCTCAATTTAAAAATAGAGATTTACCAAAAATGTAAAATTACAAAATAATAAAAAAAATGTTTTAAATACAAAGACAAATCAGACAAATTAAATCTTGCGTTCGAAAGAATAATTTTTTGAGCTGGAAAAGGGAAAGGAAAAGTTCTGTCGTACCCTATCCCTTTCCCAGCTTTATTATTTCTTAACAAAAATTGTCATAATATTACTCTATTTGAAAATTTATGATCAAAAATTCTTTTCTATTCTTGCATCAACTTTGATTTATGTCAATGAAAAAGTTTTTCTGTTTGAAACTGATGATTCAGATATTATGAATGAGCAGAACTTCCCTAATCTTCAATAAAGTGTATTATTATTATTATTATAGATCAATCGATTTGCCTCGAATCAAGAGATTTTTTCCGTTCTTGCATCAATTTTGAATTATGTTACTGAAAAAAGTTTTACTATGAAAAACCGTGTTTTCAAATATTATGCAATTTCACAATTTCCATACTCTTCAATAAAATGTATTAATATTATATGTCAATCGATTCGTCTTGAATCAACACATCTTTTCTGTTCTTGCATCAACTTTGAATTATGCAAATGAAAAAAGTTTTACTATAAAAAGCCGATTTTCAAAATATATAAATTACCATAACTTCCCTACAATTTGATAGAATGCATTAAAATTAGAGGTCAATCGATTCGTTTCGAACCAAGGAATCTTTTATATTGTTGCATCAACTCTTAATTATGCTAATGAAAAAAGTTTTACTATAAAAAACCGATTTTCAAAATATATAAATTACCATAACTTCCGTACAATTTGATAAAATGTATTAAAATTATAGGTCAATCGATCCTTTTCGAACCAAGGAATCTTTTATATTGTTGCATCAACTCCGAATTATGTTAATGAAAAAAGTTTTACTATAAAAAACCGATTTTCAAAATATATAAATTACCATAACTTCCCTACAATTTGATAAAATGTATTAAAATTCTAGGTCAATCGATTCTTTTCGAACCAAGGAATCTTTTGTATTGTTGCATCAACTCTGAATTATGCTAATGAAAAAAGTTTTACTATAAAAAACCGATTTTCAAAATATATAAATTACCATAACTTCCCTACATTTTGATAAAATGCATTTAAATTATAGGTCAAACGATTCTTTTCGAACCAAGGAATCTTTTATGTTGTTGCATCAACTCTGAATTATGCTAGTCAAAAAAGTTTTACTATAAAAAACCGATTTTCAAATATTATTCATTACAATAGCTTCCTTACTCTTCAATAACATTTATCAATATTATAGGTCAATTGATTCGACTCGAATCAACACAACTTTTCTGTTTTTGTATGAACTTCAAATTATGTTAATGAAAAAAGTTTTACTATAAAAAACCGATTTCCAAAATATATAAATTACCATAACTTCCCTACTCTTCAATAAAATGTGTTAATATTATAGGTCAATCCATTCGTCCCGAACCAAGGAATCTTTTATATTCTTGCATCAACTTTGAATTATGCGAATGAAAAAAGTTTTACTATAAAAAACCGATTTTAAAAATATTATTGAGTGCTAGAAAAAAATGCAATAAATATTTATAGAAATCCTTCGGTCAGTTTCAAGATATTAGTGAGGAAAATAAGCTCTCCAAATTTCATCAATTTATCTTCAACCGTTTTCTAGTTATCGTGTTCACAAAAAAGCGTGACATCCACACATCCACACATCCACACATCCGCACACACACACACACACACACACACACACACACACACACACACACAC